>CAEGAD010040047.1:0-32694 GCA_903067055.1 Poeciliopsis paucimaculata | reverse complement strand
TGTTACATGACTTTGTGTTTTTATGTTTGTTATGATGTAAAGCACTTTGAAATGCCTTGCTGCTGAAATGTGCTATACAAATAAAATTTGATTGATTGATTGTATTATATATATATATATATATATTATATATAGTGCAACCTCATTATCGCTGAGCTGTTCGAAACAGCCCTTTAAACAGGTTCTATACATAAAAACAAACAAACAAGGCTGAATGTATAAAACTGATGTATCAAGCACACTATTCAGTTTCTTAAATTAGTAAAGCAGTCCGTTAACTTGACAAACGTTGCCGGCCTGAGTGGACTCGGTTAGCATTCGTCCTCGGAATAGCAGTTCCAATGATGGCGGCTCGAACCAGCTCGAGGAATTGGTTACTCACCCCACCGTGGTTTAACAGCTTTAAACCAACGGCTATAAAACTGCTCCAACAGTCCGTTACCAATCCACCCTTTGTTCGGGTCTGCAGCTAGAAAACCCACGTTCAGAAAAAGTTGCCAGCTCCAACTGGTTAGCAAAAAAAAAAATTAACAGTCCACAGCGGTACAGATCCAACCTCGTTCATTGACCGCCACCGGCCGACTGCTAATACGTAGCAGCGTTCACGCACATCTTCAGTGCCGTTTTCACGCCAGTACATCACAACCAATCAAATTGCTTAAACCTAATTTTGCCCTTGACGGAGCAGTAAGGTAGAGAACAAGTAAAATTGATGCATTTACTGGCGGTAGTAAATAACAGTTAACAAAACGCTACATTTACTGCGTGTTTTAAGCCAACAGAAATTACCTGTGTATGATCTATCATTATGGACTTTTACAGTGGGTAAAATTCATCATCTTAAGTCAGTTTTCACAGGATGAAACGCGTATGAATAAATAATAGAGTAAAAGTAATTTTCTCCGTCGACCTCTTTGTCATTCGTGGAGTAACACTGACCCCTACTGGCGAAATACTGGTATAGTTATTCATCATCTGTTTCTGTGTTTGTGAGCCCAGTTCTTTCATTGGTGGAGTAATACTGACCCCTAGTGGTGAATGACTGAAATGGTTTCTAAACAGTGACTGCTGATGAAGACGTACTTTCTATTGTTTTTAACCAAAATGAATAAATATTTGAACTCTAACCCACAAAACAAAATTATTAGAACCCCCCCCCCGAAAACGTATAACAATGTTGGTACAGGATTAAACCCACATCCAGCAGCAAAAAATAAGTTACTTCCTCTCGGAAGTGGGCGAGGTTAAGGTGATGTCATCAAGTGACCATGTAAATGTGTTCAGGACTGATCTGCAGAGAGACATAGGCACTACTCCACGCCCACATGCTTTGATGTAGGAGAAATCCTTTGATAACTTTTGACCTTTGATCCTTCAAGTGTGTGCCGAGTGATTTTGAAGTCTGTATCTGAAAAACTATAGGAGGAGTTCAATCAGATATGACGTCTATAAAAAAGAGAAAATTACGTCTTTGATCCAAAATGGCCGACTTCCTGTTGGGTTTAGACCATGGGTCCAAGAGACTTTTTTGTATGTCCTGAGAAGATACACATGTGTACCAAGTTTGGTAATTCTAGGTTAAAGCATGTTTTGGGGCTGATCATTTAAATTGTTCTAGGGGACGCTATAGAGAAATTAGGCCACACCCACCAAATGTTGTGATGGATTCCTGTTGGTGGATGTGTAACGATGCATCTGAGTGAGTTTGGAGCAGCTTGGTCCAAAACTGTGGAATTCAGAACCAAATATATGGCAACGGCGTTACAGGTCACTTCGCCATGCCGCCATGCCCACCTGCTGCATCACAGCTGTTCAGGGTTGGAATCCACAACACACCAACATGTCTTCTGTGTCTGGACAAAGTTTCATGTTGATTAGGTCAAAGGGGTCAGATAGCGATCGTTCAGAGTAAAACATGACACTTCCTGTTCTAAGGGGGCGTGGCCTAAGTGATGTCATCATTCAACCATTGGGTGTTGTCGGACACCTGATGATGATCAATCACAGTAACTTTGGTGCCTCTGTGAGTTTTGTCGAGTAGGTGAACTTTGACCCCTGGTAACGCCCCTTCAGCATGCTCAAAAACTCACCGTTTTGATAATGTTAGATGGGACATGCCTTATTAACAGACTGACCAAGTTTGAAGCCGATGAATGGAAATCCCTAGGAGGAGTTCGATCAAATGCGAAGGTTGTAAAGGGCAAAAATGGGGTCAAAATCAGACCTTCAATCCAAAATGGCTGACTTCCTGTGATACTTGCACTATGACATTAATAGTAAATTTTGAGCGTCTTGGGGAGCTCTACAAGTGTACCGAATTTCATGTCTCTAGGATGAAGTAAGGGAATAGGAGAGGGTCTTTTGAAAATTGCTAGGTGGGGCCGTTGAGCCGTTTCTTTCTTTTGCGATTTTTGCGAGGACCTTATAATACGAAATTTTGAAACTCCCTTGACGCGTCCACCAAGTTTGGTGAGTTTTTGAATATGATAAAGCCCTCAAAAAGCCAATTAATTTGGGTGGAAGAATAATAATAAACAGTACAAAAACAATAGGCCTTTGCAGCGCTTAGCTGCTCGGGCCTAAAAATAATAAATTAAATAAGATGCTGCTTTGTACAAAAGAGTGACTAAAGGACGATGTGGAAATCTGCTTGATATCTGCACAAAATGCAGTTGAAAGCAAAGGACAACGATTATTTCCATGAATTAAAACTAGAATCACTGTCAGGTCCAGCTTGCTGCTGAACTCCCAAAGTTTGTGATTTCCACAAGTCTTAACATTTTCCAAAAGATTCAGTTGACCACTTGTCCTTTCAGCAGCTTCTAAAAATGGTTTCTGCACTGTAAACACATGATAAAATGAGCTGAAATGTTGTAGGTTTAAAAATTAGAAAACTTCCCTGCTGAAATATTAATATTTCATTAACAGTTTTTGTTTTTGCATCTCTGTAGAAAAGTTACAAATTTTTAAAGTTGGATTCAAGGTGACTTGTAGGTGAGAAATATACATTTATATATGTGAATCTGTAAAAAAAATACATAGGTAAACTTTGATTCTCAAAAAAAAACTTCTATTGAGGAAATTAATAAAAGAGGATGCAACAACAGATGCTATAGTTTGCATTAGGAACTATCAGAAAACTCTGCTGCTTTCTTTCAAATTCCAGCAAGTTATTTGTTGCCCACTGGAGTTTAATAACTTGTTAAATTTGCTAAATAAAGATATTGAATTAAGCTAAAATGCCTGACTTTTAGCTGAGGACAATTTGCAGTTTTACAATTTTCTAAGTTGTCTGTTTCAGACATTTACTGTACCGAACAAATACAGAGCTTTTGGTAAATTAGTGATATGATGCCTGTTATACTGCAGAGCTTCATCAGCATGCTGTGCAAATTTATATTTCAGCACAATTTTAATTAAAATCTATATCTGTGTTGTCCAGAAGTGCATTCCCATTATCTGCACAACATATTTAACATCTTTCCATTGTTTATACTCACTTATCCTTGCATTGGTGTTGGAGTCTATCTCCAGCGGTCACTGGTTGATAGCCGGGGTACACACTGGGCATGTTGCCAGTCCATCAAAGGGCAATACGTTTGACATTTAGAGTGGAGCTACACTGTGTACTACAGTGTTACAGTAGGATACAGCATCACTATAATTTCAACCTCCTTCCATTGTTTTATTGCGTTTCATTGCACACGCGTTACTTTTCGGACCATGAAAGTACCATGCGGGTTCTATGACCCCACCCGTTTACTCAAATGTAATGGAAACCCACCCAAACTATGCATCAAGTTGAGCAGAGTAGGTACTAATGGAGGAGGGCCACAAGAGCCAAAAGAATCAGGCAACACTTGGCTCAAACTGTACATCTTGATAACAGAAACCATTTTGTTCCTCCGATCTGAAGCTGTTTTTCAACCTGACATAAAAAAAATCCTGTCTAATGATTAAGCTTATGTTTTAAGGTGAACATTTCTTTGCTTGTATAAAACCTTCGGAAAACGTCTTTTGTGGGCACTTAACACCACCAATTATAAAAATGTGCATTGCCTAAACGTTCCTTATTATTTGACCTTCGTTTAACAAGGAAAAGCTCAGTGAGATTACAAATCTCCTCTCTGAGTTTCCTGGGCAAATAAACACTGCTGGATTTTACTAGACGGAAAATAAATCTATAGGAAGAGTGCGACTTACTACTAGATGAGTTGCAAATGTTGTTGTTTCGGAAGCGCAGACCGTCACCAAGGCTTTCCCCATCCCTCGTGATGTGCCACATAAACACAACTAATAGCAGAAAAACATCTGAGACCATTTCTATGTCATATCGAGATTGGAGCCAGAGGAATTACTCATTCTGGACTCATATCTTAGACTCACAGCTGCCTAACTGTCAGGGCATTTTTTCTTAATGGACTGTAAAAATAAATGACCAACTTGCTGCAGTCATTCCTCACATTTGCTGCTCTTTAATCAAGGGGGTGCTTTCCGGCTGGTAAGTTGTTGTTTGCAGCTCTCGGGATGGGCCCTCAACATTTGTCTCTCTTTTTATCAGCTAACCAAGACGTAGACGTGCACAAAAACATCTGTTGTTTCCAGAGAACTCGCTGAGACTGACGGCTGCCTGTTTGCTTGCTTTTAGAGCATGACGAGTGTCTCAGCGGACTCCACAACTGTGATGAGAATGCCCTGTGCTTCAACATGGTGGGGGGCCACAGCTGCTCCTGCAAGCCGGGGTACACGGGCAACGGGACCGTCTGCAAAGGTACCTTGCTGCGCTGCTTGTTTATGCTCACGTTGCTTCGCCCACCCACGATTCTTCCAACTTTGTCAAAGAAAAAGTGTTTATTTTTCTGGTCATGATAAATGTGTAAATGTAAGACATCCTGAAAGGCTTGTGATTTTATTATTAGATTTCATCTAATTTTCAAAGGTTTTTTTTGTTTTTGTTTTTTTTTACCCGATTTGTTAAAAAATACAGAGAGCAACATTTACAGCTGTTTCCTGTTTATTTTGAATTTTTAGTCGTTTTCATATATGCTGGTGCAGGTGTCCAATCGCAAATGTGTTCACCAATGATACTCACTGGCCCTTCCAACATGCTTCAGGGGTAAAACGAAGGTTCACCCACTTCAATTTCAAGAATTTTAGTGACTATTTTCCTCTATACCCAGGGCAGGTTTAAGTTTAAAACAATTGTTTAATTTTGCCAACATGTTTCTTCTGATTGGAAGTAACATTTAAGAGTAGTTCCACCCACATGTCGCGTTATCGAACATTTCCCGAATTTGACCGGTTATTTTTTTAAACGACGGGAAAATTTGAAGCCCGTCGGCCATTTGACAGATTATAATTCAGGCCCTCGACTGGTGCGAACTATAGACTTTACGCAATGAGTTCATCGCAGAGGCAACTAAAATCAATTAATGAGAAATCCTTTCTGAATATCATTTCATGGACGCTGAGCTAAAGATGTCTTTCTGACCGGGAGCTGGCAGCGTGTTGGAGAGTTATGGACGCTTTGGAGCGCCTTTGGTTCAGAAGAGCATTTCAAACATTTGGTGGAAATGCCACCAAATGTTTAATTCAAGTCTCCATTACAGATCTGATCTGTAATGGCAGTTTATCTTGAAGAAATAAATGATGGTGCAGAAATGAATTAGACCGTAACATGCGCAGTGCACTGCACAACTAATGTGGACGCAGAGAATTAAACTTAACTCACTCTGCGGTTTTAACAAATGGAGCTGGAAGACGTGGCTTTCCTGCTCCGGCAGATGTAACATCTGTACGTTTAGGAAAACGAAACCACGCAAAAAAATAACATAAAAATCCTCTTGCCCGGACCGCACAGGGTAAAAAGAGTTCAATTGATCGGTTTGGATCCGACAGATTCAACCTACTGATGAACCAGCGCAGAGTTCTCTATAGATGCGACCAGGACAAAAAATTTAGGCGCATTGATCTGCTTTATGTGTGATGGGATCTGGATTCACGGTTCAACTAGGTGAATATTAACTAAACCACATAAAAATGTGGCTAAATAGCTGATGGTAATATGATTATATTTTGACGGGTAAAAATATACATCACCAATTTTTTCTTTTTTTTAAATGCTGTCGGTCAAAATGACAGAGAACAAAAAAAGTCTAACGCGACCTCTGGTTCAAGCAGAGTCGACTTGAATTTGATACAGAATCTGTGGAACTAGCTGAACATTAGGGTTATGGCAAGTAGGCCTTCCAACCTCATCCATTGATTATTAAAAATACTATAAATAAATTTTCACCTATTTTAAAAACATACAATAATTAAGATTGATAAGTATTATTTTCAAAGTAAAAGTATGTACAAACTTTGCTTTTGACGTGAGGTCTACTGGGGTAATGACATACCTTGTTCAGTTTTGGTCTCATTGGACCAATAGGTTGGTTTGCTCACTTCTCTTGACGCAAACCCAAATGAACATTTAGGAACATTTTCATCCTCTGCGAAACTTTTAATTTAGCTATTTGATGAACCTGAGCAAATGTCAGAAAATGCAGCTGGAAGAGTTAAAGGTTACTTCATGTTCATCAGATCTGAACTCAAGAAAAATAAATTCTGAAGCTGAAACAAAAATGGTCTCAATAAACCATTAGTTTGAGAGCGTGTACACTTATGCGGCTGGGTCAGTGAAACTTTTCTTTGTTACCATATCATTTTTTAGAGTTTTCCCCAAATAAAAATATAATTTTTTTTGCACTGGGGTTTTACAGGAAATCTACAACCCTAGTGATAATGTGTAGGAAGAGTTGTGACATTAAATTGTCATTGTAACATCACAAAAACCTGGTACTTTAACACTTTCAAGAATCAAAATACTTCCTTTTTTGTCAACCTATTTTTCCATTTGCTCCATGTAATTACATCTATTCTCCTTTCCAGCTTTATTTACAAAAAAATTTAAAAAAAAGCATAAAACGATTTGTGTATATATTACAATGACCTCCATTTCTTTCTGTCAACATCAGTGACCTCTCTGTGTTTTGGGGACATATTAACCAACAGTCTCGCCACGGATAATGAACACTTTGAAATTAACCTCTGCGAGATGCATTAATCACATGAAGTAATGTTATGAAAGGCTGTAATGAATCACATCACCGAATTAGCTCTTATTCTGTATGCAAATACTTGTGCTGGTGCTGGTCTAATTACACAGTTAATGCTCATTAATCTTTGAGAGTAATGGCTCTTCTCCTCCGGTGCGTCTCCAGCAATGTGTGACGGACTGTGCCAGAACGGAGGATCCTGCGTTTCACCTAACAACTGCGTTTGCCAGCAAGGATTTACGGGGGAGAGGTGTGAAACAGGTAGGATTTCATTTCGGCTTAGCTCCTGTGTTTCATTTCTTCTCAAAGGACAAAGATTTATGAATACCCAGGGAAGAATGGAGAAAAAAAAAAAATAACCCACAATGGAAACTGGGTTTCAGGTGATTAGGGCTGAGCCTGTATTTATCTTGGCATATCTGGGATCTTGTTTAGAATGACGTATTACTTTTTGCATGTGGAGCTGTCTATCAGAGCTCTGACACAAACAGACGATCTGTAAATGCTGAGTAGTTGTTGGAGTTGTGACTCAAACGCAGTTATTGTCCGCTTGAGTCGGCGTTTGTGGCTGTGAGCTTTGATGACTTCGTGCGTCTGTGCTCTCTGGCGAGTAATGAGTCTGCGCCTCGTCCGAAGGCCTCGTAGAGGATTTGTACGGCTTTGGAGCAGAATGGGAATCATATCGTGTCACAGCCCCCCATTAACCAGCGTAGCATTCTCCCTACACCCTAAGTATCATGTTTTTATTGCAACAAATCTTACTCCATGAATGTTCCTTTAAAAAAAAAATTGGACCAATTGAACTTTTTCACATTTAATACCATTACAACCACGATTTTACTGTGTTTTATGTGGCACACCAACAGACAGTAATAAATATTGTGAAGTGAAAGGAAAATTCTTAACGGTCTTCAAGATTTTTTACAAATAACCTGATACGTGTGATATGCATTTGCATTTAGCCCTCAATCTTTACACCCCTAAATAAAAACAATCTGTTGTCTTTAGAAGTAACGTAATTACCAAATCAACCAACTATTTTTAGGATACATTCCTAAAAGTAAGGGAGTTTGATTAGTCTGCCTTAATTTCTTTGTCCAGAAACTCCAGGTTGTTTGGAGAGGTGTGAACACGGAATCAAACTCTGATGTGGACCAGAAAACAAACTATGGCTGTTCAGTTTAATTAAAGGGAACTCTGGTGCAGTTCAAAGGCATATCTGATTTCCACGCAGACTAGAGACCCATTTAAAGTTTGAAAAACAAAATATATGCATATACTTGGAAACTATCAAGCCTTTTGTCCACCTTGCAGTTATGTGCTCCGTTGTGCTAACTTGTTAATTGAATCGAATTCAAGTACACGGATGTTTGTAGCTTTAACTTAAACCTGGTTTATGAATGCCTTTCCAACTTGTCGTACATTGTATCTGCCCTTCGGTAACAATAGTGGTGTAATGAGCTGTGTTTTTCAAACGCTTTTTATAAAATCCGTTTCAATCTTTAATGGAGTATCTTTTGGGAGGCAAGTGGCCGAGCTAATGAAAAGCCATGGCTCTTCAGTCTGGGTCTTTCCACGTCCAAATGCAGCAGACTGAGCTTTTCTCATTGGTCCAGCTATTGATTGAGTGCCTTTTTTTATGAGGCATCCTTTTTACTGCCCATCTTAAAGTAAATTAATTTCCTTATAGTGCTGGTCCGAGATGATGAGCCAGGGAAGAAAAAGGATGCGTGTATGTGCATCTTAAGAGTTTTCGCCCAGTCTAATGACTATCATCCTTCCCATGTTGGATTGAGGACAGTTCTACTAACCTTGTCCCTTATGAATAACACACTACTTCTAATAAGCCTGTCTATAGGTTTACATCTCAGCCTTTTTCTCTTTAGGTCAGCTGCACTGCCGCTTAGACAAAAAGACGCAGAGCAGCAAACCTATGAACAGATGTTACATTTCACTGGAAACAGAATTACAGCAGAATTAAACCAGCTCAGTTACTGTTTTGGCTGCAACAGTATTTATATATAAAGCGTTAATTACTAAGTTCAGTAGAAAACCACCAGACTCAACAGTCAGGACATGAATGCTGCTGGTTCTGTGTGATTTTAAAGACGGTGTGTTCAAAGATAATAACAGCGGGGAGCTCAATTATCGAGTTCTTTCTGTGAGTACAGAGTTGTCAACAGTTTGGCCTTTGATTAAGGATGATGGCTAAAGTGAATACCTTTTAGAAAAACACAGCAACATGGGTATTTACAATCTTTATTTTTCAATGGTTGGCACGTTTTGATTACAGGTTTATCAATAAATTGATAAATCGAGTTTATTTGTACAGCACATTTCAGCAACAAGGCAGTTTAAAGGGCTTTACATCATAAAAACACAAAAATACAAAGACAACATACAGATATAAGAAAAAAGCTGTGATTACGCTACTGCTACCAGAAGATGCCTACGTGATGTGAAAGACCCCAAAATGACCGGCTGTTAAACCAAAAAAAAAAAAAGTAAAAAAGCAATAACTGAAGTGGTTACAGTCTGCCAGAGAACACAACGACTGGCCCAAATAATAAAGGCACAATGTTTTGTGAACTGATGAAAGCAAAATTGCTCAATTGTATCTGATGTTCCGACAAGACAGTTAGCCAGCAGCAACTTGGTTCAAGAGCAAAATGCTAAACGCTGTGGAGCAGCCAGACCAATACCTGGACCTTAAAAGAATATTGCAAAGTTGTTCAAGTTTTTAAATTAAATGTGACGTTTCTGGTGAGGAACAAAGTAACGCAGAGGATTTGTGGAATGTAGTTCAGTGGCTGAAATCAAATGAATTTCAGGGAGCAATCAGAAATCTATTTTAGAAAGTTAAAACTTTAATTCTTGACCATAGACTTGCGACCCTAGATGTTTTGGATTATTTTGCTATTGTTTTAAAGTGTTTTAAGGCAACATTTCTCCAAACTATTATGTGTAAGAAGGAGTTTCTCGCTCTGCTACGAGGAATACATGTTGCCCGTATGCTTTTCTACAAATAGCACTTGAGTATCATCAACGACTGATGAAGAAGGTTTGATTCAAACACTCTACGAAGAAAAATCAACCAAAGTGGACAATTAGCAGGAGCAAGTTCCCAAGTCAAACTGGTGATATGGTAAATCACCTTGTTCCCACACTTGCTTCTTAATGTGCTTGTTAGTAGATGACTAATGCCTCCTCTTTTTAAATTCTACATCTTTGGGTAAGAGTCCCAAGCAGCTATCTGGTAGTGAAGGTTCTATTCTCTTGAAATTTTACCTGTACGATCTTTGCACACAACACACACAGAACTCTCCCATGCATTTTCATGCCTGAAGCGACATGACGTTTGCCGCCACAGATGCCGGCGAGCGCATCTCTCCTGCTTCTCCGACAATCACTCTCATATGTCTCAAGCCCAGTGACAACCACTATCCTTATGTTCCTTCGTTGTGCTTTTAAGCCACAAGACCATCATCGGGTCCCCAATGCTACAAGGCTAAGGCCTCTGGCACTGTTAGGGGACTCCATCAGTCACTCATTCCGGAAGAAAGGCTTTTCCTTACTGCTTCCTCAGCATGACAGGGACTCCCTGCGCGGGCTATTTCTGCTGCTAGGATGCATGGCGGCTCCAGTTCTAGTAGCAGGAGGAGAGAGCAGCAGTTTGGGGAGAAAAGATGGAGATGTAAGGGAGAGACTGACAGATGCAAAATTCGAGGAAGGGTTAGGACAGAGAGGTAGCGATTCGGAAACGGGTAAAAGCAGGTGAAGCGGAATGGATGATACGGAGATGTTCAGGCGGAGGGGAAAAGCTGACAGATGCAGATCTGGAATGGGATATGCGGAGGAAGGGAGGGACGGACGGGGTTGTTGAGTTTTTCCCTGAATTTGGACGTGGAATGCGGTTGCTGGAGGAGGAGGAAGAGGAGTAGCAGAGCTCACTGGATGAACATGGAAAAGCTTTCACTAGGTTTTCGGGCTCCCCACCCGCAGGACCCTGTGAGCTTTTAGAGGCCTCCCCAGGGACTCCGCTACTCCTGCTGCCGCGGCATTAGAGTGACGGCCTGTCACAAGCTGCCAAACGATGACAGTGACGCATCCTGCGCGCACAAGTATCTGCGGTGCTCAGGCACATCATCAACCTGGAACCTGATTTCAGATCGTCACACGTCCATGTGTAATTGGGCGCACGCTCTTAGCGTAATTGAGCATGTTTATTTCTCTGCAGCTGAGAGGGACGGCGCTGTTCAGCTCGGGTCTGCTTGTGTAATCTGGTGACAATGCGTGTGTGTGTGCGTGTGTGTGCACTTCCCTATCTTGTCATTGCCATTCAGTGGGAATACGGGAACGGAGGACAGGGGACACGCAGTGCTGACAGACAGGCAGCAGCTAGTGGAGAACTCTGACTCGCCATGAATTATGCAGGAGACAGCTGCGGCTGGGCACATCCACTTCAGTCGTAGATAAAAATGGACGAAGGGCCAGCCATGTAATGTTTGCCCCCAACATGTCGCGTCGCTGCCACGGTAGCCCCAGGCTAGCTCTTTGTCCCACATTTCCTCAGTGCGATGGATAAATGTGGAAGTATTAGGCTCATTTTGCTGCAAAGTGGTTTTCGTTTTAGAAGGAAGATGAGACTGCATCCACCAGCAGATTTCACAGTTGGACTCTGTGAGGCCTGCGTTGTTTGGCTGATGCTTTTCTCCCACAGTGCTTTGGTACAAAATGGCTATCGGGTGGTGGGGGAAAGCTATTTGTTTTTTTCCCACTTGGTGTTTTTCCTCCCTGAATTTGAATGTATGTAATAAAATCAATTTAGGTTTATTTTCAAATTATACATCCAGGTTTGCCGCTTCTGTACTCTTTGATGTTGTTTTTCTTTCCGTTTGCTCTCAGCAATTTTGTCTCCCGTAACATCAGCTGGACACCAAGCAAATCAAAGAGAAGCAATTCAGCCTTGACTGCTTATGGAGCCATTTTGGATTAGTTGGATCTGAAATTCCACTGACCTTCCTCTGAAAAGCTTTTAGCTTAAATATGTGGCTCATGGGTGATGTATCATAAAAATCTGAATAAACACCAACTCCATGCTGAAGTAAAAGTTTGGTCTCAGCTCACCAGAGAGCCATTTAAGTTTAAATGATTTTTCGAGGCGTTATAAATTCAATTAACATTTAAAATATCTCGTAAATAAGATGCTTTTAGGTATGACGGAGTAGTAGAGCCACATTAAGACAATTAAAACATCAAATTACAACAATATGACCAGAATAAGTACTTTTATTATTTTCTTAGTTTGGCCCTAATACTCGTGTAAATCAGTGCAAGGAACTGAACTTTTTCATCTTGTACGCTAAACATTAAAACGCCTTTTCGTTAGAAAATTGGACTCTAACATCTGCGAACACCTGCTGCTTCCTCAAGTCTCAGTGTGATTACTGACTGAGTTGCTGGACTTGATAAATACGGCTCGAGCTATTGTGTTTTTTTTTTTTTTCTTTCTTCTTTTTCTTATTTTCAGCTCATTATCCTCTCCTTTCAGCTCCCGCTAAGCTTATTAGGACGCCTGGGCAACAGTTGGAACTCTTCGTCACCACGCTGTCAGCTCTGTAACTAATGACCACCTCAGCTGTCCTTCGTTGGCTTCTCGCTAGTTTCTCGGAGGACAGCGTGGACTGCTGAGGAGAGAGGTTTTTACTTGATTAGATGCTGAGATCGCACACCTCGTCCTTTTCATCTTTCATTCCATCTGCAGTTCTCGTGGGCACTTTTAATCAGTGGCATTGAATCACGTCGAGCCGCAGTTTAGCATCAGCTCTGTTCTTTAAGGACAAGGAGAAAGAGGTAAAAGATTTTTATGTCCAACATTAATGATCCAATTTAGATTTGTGCCTCCTACCTGCTGCTGTTCAAGAGCATCATCAAGGAGCTGTACGGTTTTACGCCCGCACGATAAATTGGTGTTTTATTGAAAGCGAAGACGCAGCTTCCCCAACTCCTGATGTTTTACGGCTACTCATCTTCTTCCAAAGCGATGTCCGCATAAAAAGACGCTTTGATTCTTCGCCGGAGATATTAATCGCAGTGAGAGCTTTCGAGCGTGTTTTTTTTATTTTTTATTTTTTTGTATGAAGTCCGTGTATCATGTTGGGGACTGACAAGAAAGTAAAAGAGATGGGAGGCAGAGGAAAACGAGTCTGAATAAGATCTGTGTGACAGATGAAGTGAAGGAAGAAAAGGATGAGGGTATTTAATTATTGGGGGATATCTTGTCACAGCAGAAGAGAGGAGAGCAAAAGGCTGCAAGTAGGAGATGATTTATGATAACATGTCTCAATGGAAGCAGAAAAGCGGAAATCAAAGTGAGAATTAGGAAGGGGGACGGATAAGAGGATGAAGAAGGTTTTCATGAGTAGAACCATAAAGTTTGGTGAAGCAAAATGATAGGTACCGAGGACAAAGAGCAGCAAAACAAGAAGGGTCTTTTTTATTATTATTTTTAATAAAACTGTCTGATTTTTGTTGACTACAATAGGCAGCTGTAACCTTAAGTTCCTCATAACACAACACTTTCGAGTAGTAGAGGAAGTGCCTTTCCATTTCAGAGAGGATACCTTAAACCGTTTGTTTTGTCAGAAAACTGTTTCGTTAATTACTCTCTATTCCAAAAAAACAAAGGGACAAGGCAGTGGAAGTGCTACTTGCTACTTTTGATTTATTTATATGCCCCACTTTCTAGAATCGTAGGATATCTGTCTCTATTAATATAAGCCCTAATACATCAGGAATAGTGTCAGAATTTTAGACAAAACTACAAAAAGCAAACAATAAAAACATAGCCGCGTCACTTTAAGGAGGAGGAAAGCATTGTTGTGTGGGGGAAAAAAAGCATTCAACAGCTAACAGGTACCAAAGCTGCGCGTGTTGCATAATTTCAAAGAGCAAAGGCCACAGCATGTCTGCTAATAATAACTTGCGAAAGCACAACATCATAGTTTCATTGCAGCCCAAATCTCCCCTGGGCTCATCCCACCCAGCACTCGTGCTCAGGTAGTGAATAATTAAAAGCGAATTCATTTTTTCCGCTCCTTGACAGCTCCCACGACGCGTTGCTGCAGCTGTCCCTCCTCTGCGCCGCGGTTTACCCACAAGGCCTGCAGGCTTGCGACTGTTTAAGCTCAAGCGGCTTGTTTAAGCACGATGATTACATATTCATTATTTATTTAGAGACGGCTTTACAAAGCACTCACTCCATCAGCTATAATTAGTGTGTCTTAATTAGGCCCCGCTAATGGCCGGAGCTGTCGTTTAGCTGGGAGCAACCTGCTGCTTTTGCCTAAATGACACGTCTCCCAGGGACAGGTTGATGCTGTAGCTGCTAGTACACAGTAAACAACACTGGGCACAAGGATAGCTACACCATTCTGAAGACTGACGGAATGAAAGTGCGTGCTTTTATTAGTGCAGAAGTGAAACATGCTGAGTAAACAAGTATTCTGTTCGCTTTTATTTCTGTTCTGCTCCCATCAGTCTTCAGGGAAGTGTCAGTTTTTAACTTTGGCTAACCAGCTTTTGAGTTGTTGTTTTTGTTTGGATCTCTATTTATGTGAGATGGAAATATGTGCAGTAACTAAGAGCAGTCAGTATCTTACTGACTCCTCTTAACTTTCGCTACATGCATGATTACTATGAGGGATTACTGTGAAGTAAACAACACAGTGCAAGCGATTGTCTACTGTCGTTACACGCTCAGCTAGGAGTCCATCCATCCGTCCGTCTGTCCGTCTATCCATCCATCTGTCCTTCCTTTCTTTATTAATTATCTGAATTTATAATACTCAGTTTGTGTGATAATTGCCAGTCACACACACTGAGTTTTACTGTAAAGATGGAGGGATTACATAAGAGAGTTTTATCAGAGTGTTCCTGCAGACACAGATTGTTCACAAGTCTTGTTTCCAGTTTCCCTTGATTACTCACCCACTCACCCACTCAAGTGCTTGCAGATACGGATTTGCATTTCAGTGTCTTTTTCATCTCCAGGAACTCTGCGTGCAGCTGGGTTTGACTTGGATTTTCCCATGAATCGCTGCTGTTTAGGCTTTATTTCCTCTTTTAAAAATCAAGTGCGCATCGAATGTCTGTTCTTCGCCCTTTACCTTGAACTGGAAGGCTCAGGAGTCTTTTCTTGATCTGACATGAAAGGTTGGCTGATCAGGAAAATCTGTTAGCAGCTACAGGTTAAAGAAGGAGTTACTTTCTTTAAAAGAAAAATCTACCCATATCTTTCAGGAATGCAAGGACAGTTCAGCGAATAATTAAAATGTTAATTTATATCAGTTATGCTAATAAAAAAAAAAGCTGGCTAAAGCCAATCATTAATGGGAATTTGAATAGAAGGAAAAAAATTTTGTTGGAGAAACTACATTGAGAGGATTTCTCAAGCGAAAGCAAAGTTTGCCATTTAAGAAAGACACAGGAAATAGGCGGCAGCTGTCACAATCCCTGTTGAGCTACTTTGATTAAAAGATGACATCAGAAACTTCTTCCTTTAGTTAAAGAACAAAAAAGAGTGTTTCAAAGTCCTCTTCTAGCATTTTATTTTGAAATTACTTTATTTACCAACCATGCCTATGAATTGTTACCTTTTGTCTGAGGGTATAAAATAGGTCATGTCCTGGAACGTACCTGTCCCAGAAGATGTTCTTCACTTGTCTCAAACAACGATTTGCACAGATACTTCTGATCTCCGGGAGATGCCAGCTGTTTTTACCACCTGCTTTAGTGAGAATACACTTCCAATAGCACAGATGTAGAGGTTGACGATATGCTGCTGAAGAATTTTGGCCAATTTCTTTTTCCTCGAGAAGAAAAGACGTTGTTGAGCCTTTACCTGCAGCTGAAACGATGTCAGTACCTCAGGTCAGGTCCTACGTCATAGTAACGCCAAAGAGCTTGAATTTTGTGTCCCTCTCAACAGCTATTTTTCCGACATCAATTGGAGAGTGAATGTTCGTACTTTGTTTGAGAAAGTCGACAATTATTTTGTTGGGTTTCTTGATGTTGAGAACCAAGGGGTGGCTGTAACACCATGATGTACTTCAGTTCTGCATGCTGTCTCGTTGTTACCATTGAATGAGACTCAACATTGTGATGTCATCAGCTTATTTAGAAATGAAGCTATACAAACATAAGTGAGGACAGCACAGAGCAGTGGGCTAAGGACACAACCTTGAGGAACTCCTGTGCTGATGGAAAGAGTGGAGGAAGTGTTCCCACTCTCTCAAGCTCCAAAATCCAGCTGCATAGCGTGTTGTTAAATCTAACATTACAGTTCCTTTGGCCATATTGCATTGAAAGTTGAGCGAGACAAAGGTCTTTTCAGATCTAGATATCCCAGAAGTGTGTGGACTATGTAGTACTAGCATCCTCTGTCGATCTGTTCTCCCTATATGTCTCTCAAGGCATTTAGTTGGAATGGGGTTCAGTGCCACAGATCTCTAATCGTTTAGTTATGTGATATTGGAGTCCTTAGGGATGGAGACTATTATAGTTCCTTAAAAGCAGAGAACAAGGAAGTGGACAGCAACATATTGTAGACTGAAGTGAAAACATCCGCAACCCATCCAGCAATTAATCAAAATAACAGAAGCAAATGCTTGAATTATATCAATCCCTGTACATAATGAAGCATGTAAGATGGATATTGAAATTGGGTGAGAATTAGGTCTCTGTATTGGAGGCGTATTTGGAAGCCGTAACAATTTTGGCACAAAGTTCTGCTTGTAGAAGAAACCTTAAGAAGGTGAACAATAAAACAAGGGGAAGACAAAGAAAAGGTAAAAGAGATGAGCTTGCCATCAGCGACAGACAAAAATAGAACAAAGTGAAGAGGTTATTGTGAGCATGGACAATGAAAAAAAGCCGTACAGAGGTGAGGCGAAATCGACGTCTTTATTCTGCCCTTTTTCAGCTCACAGAGACAGCAGACTGCCAGGGTTTGCCGGAGGTTATAATGAGAACACCTCTGTTTCTGCCTCGGCTTTGAGCTATAGACTGAGGAAAAGAAACACCTGGGAAGGTGAAGGCGGCGGATGAACAAAACTGGAGGAGGGCCGTTTCATGGCAAGCAGACATAAGAAGCTCTCAGAGGAAAATCCGGATGCTTTTTTTTTTTTTCCTCGTCTTCCTCCACTTTGTCCTTCGAGAGATGCCTTAATAGAGCTCTAGTTTCTGGACTGCCACTCAGGATAACGAGAAATATAATTGCAGTCTATCTCATACTCACTTGTTCTCTCTTTCTTTACCTTCTCGTCCTCCTTTGTTTTCCCTTCCGTCTTCCTTGACCTCCTCACCTCCTCGCGCTTCTCTGTCTGCACGTACACAAGGTATTTCGGTCATTTTCACGTCTTTCCCATCACCAGGGTAACGGCGGTGTCTTAGCTTCTGACCTTTCCAGTGGAAGAGAAACAGGCCAATTTCATTTTTGTTTGTGTAGTCGCTTCATTTTCCCAGGGAGGAGAGCGGCATCATTTAACAAGTGAAACTACCGAGCCGTCCCCATGTGTGATTGAACAAAAGGCAAAAGCCTCTTGATTCTACGGGGACGGTGTCTCTCGGCAGCGGCCTTGTCTGACTGTCATTGTTGATGATTTAATTGCTACGATCTTCCCTTCTCATTTAGAAAGAAAAAAGCTAAAAGAAAAAAACAAAACAAAACAGAGAAGGCGCTCCATCCCAGCTGTGCCTCCATGTAACCGTGTCAAAAGTACGACTGAGCATCTCCGTGCTGAAAGCGCGGTGGCACTTGAAAAGTTGATTTGACAGCGGCGCGGCGGCATAATTGCAGCTGACAGGTTTGCGAAGATAAAAGAGGAAAGCGACAAATCTTTTGTAGAGGGTGTAAGCCTCTGTTGTTATCGCCAGACAGCGGAGCATTTCAAATACCTGAATGGAACCGGCTGAAAATAACCCATTTTGCATATTTTTAGACATTCGCTTCATCATCGCCGCCTGGTATAAATAGCATCTGACGGGCACCAGTTGTACTTTAAACTGCTCCGTGCAGCAGGAAATGCAGAGGCCGAATTTCAGCTTGAAATTCTCCATATACTGGCAATGCACCTCATGCATTTTTTTTCCCCCTCCCTTTTTAAAAAAAAATTATTCTCTTTTCTTATCACCCTGACATTCAGAGGCGGAAAAAAGTATCAGATAATTCTCTTCAGAGCCAGGGAGAATGTAGTATAATTTTTAATGATTGGGGTGAAATACTGTTTGCTGCGGACTTTTTGATATGAGGTTTTGTGCCTGAAACTTGCTCTAAGAAGAGAAAATGAGCCGCTCCGCTGTCTTCGTGGTAATGATTAGTGAAATACCAAAGTCATCTAGCAGAGATGGCGCTTTAAACCTGCAGATGACTTGGACTGTCCAAGTAATTTTTTAGATAAATCCAGAGAGGTGAGAGATTTCTCACCTTTTTCTCTTGTTAAAGCAGCAAACCAATGTTATATTTTATTGGCTTTTTCTGTCGTGGATGATCACAAAATAGAAAGGGATGCATGTTTTGGAAATTCCTCACAAATAAACCGCTGAAAGACAAAAAAAAATCTTTCGTCTTTTACAAATCTGACACGCTAGGTTTGTTTTAACTTATAACTTGGCAATCAAAGCTAGAATAAAGCTTAGAATAAAGCTTTACCAATATGAAGACAGAAATTAGCTTGTCTCAAGGTCAGCCAGATTTAAGATGAGATCGTTTGAGAACATTAGCCACAGAATCTCAATAAGATTTAGCTGCAGACTTTGACTAGGCCATTATAGCACAAAGATGTAGACCATTCCGTTGCAAATGTGGCTGGATTTTTAGAGTCCTAGATAATGAATTTTCCCATATTATGAGTTACAATATTATTGGGCTGTTGTAAAAGAATATTTTAGTAATCAAGTACTCTATAGAATATTTTCATGATTATCCAAGGATAGGCTGCTACCCCCGCGACCCGGCCCCGGATGAGCGGAGGAAAATGGATGGATGGATGGATGGATGGATATCCAAGGAATTAATCTCTCTCTCTCTAAAACTATGACTCCGACACCTCAAGGTTCAACAATCCTTATTTCTCCCCCAAACCCTCACAAAACGTTGCACAATTCAACACCATGCTGCTAGCACTTCACAACAACTCATAGGCAGAAGTCAGAGTGCAAATAAAGATCCAGCCAGAACACGGTGCGCTACATAATAACACATAATTTAACGAAGCTTCAAGGCACATAAATTTTCCTTGAGGAATTTTAATAATCGAGGTACTCAAATCATTCGAGGAATCGTTTCAGCCTAATATTGTAAGTTGTTCCACTGGCAGATTGTTTCACTTTTATCTTACACTGCTCCAGTGGTTCCCAAAGTGTGGGGCGCACCCCTTTTGGGCGCGCAGTGCCATTGCAGGGGGGCACGGGAAGCAGTATGGATGAAAAAAAACCCCCCAAAAAAACAGTTACACAAAAGTATTTTATTGTAAAGATGGTTTGTAGTGTGAAATAAACTTCAGTGGAGTTTGAAAACAAAATATGTGTATCAGTTTATGTCTGGTTGTGCCCAGCTGATTTTATTTTTTATTTTTTTGGGGCGATTTTATTGTAATCTATTGGGGGTCCCAGAAAATCTTTGGGAACCACTGTACTACTCCATTAATGTTAATTAATGGAGTAGTACAGTAGTACAAAAAAGCTTGACTTAAAACAAGCTTTTAATATCATGCTGAATAGTTACTTGTAAGTTTGTTCAGTCTTATTTCAAGTGCACTAAAATATCTGAACTAAAAATTAAACCAAAAATGCTTGGTAAGATTTGCAGTTCAGCCTTACAATTTAATATAATTAGCAAAAAAAAAATGGGGGCGGGGGGGGGGAATCTACTTCTGTGTAGTTTAACCCTCACTATTAAATCCGGTGTTTTCCTTTAATAGCTGTCTAATCCTGAAACTAGACAAAGATACTTGGTAAGATTTTATGTTTTTCCAGTCTATTGTTTGCAAAGGATTGTATTTAGAGGTATCGGTGTAAAGGGGAGCAAAAAAAAAAAAAAAAGCAAATCACAATTACGTATACGCATTTGTTTTCACAAAATACAATAACTTTTGCGGTTGTGACATAACAGGCTGCGAACAGGTTGAAGAGGTGCCTTTTCAGGACACTGTGAAACTTTAATTTGCAGGACATTTTGATCAACCGTTAATCTACAGCAGGATTTCTATTTAAAGGCCGGGGGCTCATTAGCCAATAGATCTTAATCCTATTACTGGCTGGATGGTGGGGGACCATGAGTCCTTCTGTCAGTCGCTCGAGGGCATGCGTGTGTGTGCGTGTGTGTGTGTGGGTAGAGTGGGGGGATACTTTTGCAGTGCAGATGTGAAGAAGGTCATACGCGGCACACTTCCATTTTCATAATGAGAGCAAAGCATCATGCATCATGCACAATCATAAAAAAGCCATCACCGGCCAAGCAGACACATTTAATCACGGCACATGTTGGGAGCTAACATATTTAGCCCCGCCGCATAATAACAGGCTTTATTCCCTCCTTCACGTGGGTCTGGCCCCGGGTTTAATTAAATGTTAGCCGAAATATCAGAGTAATCTCTCTCTCTGTGTGTCTGTCTGTCTCTGTGTGTGTCTGCTCGCGTTTGCATTATGCTCATTGTTAACAGCTGAATAGTTCTTGGATGATGTTTGCAGGGATGCCTGCTATAATAACAAAGAGGTTTAACGTTGGCCCCCGTTGTAAGCGGGGAGAAGAGTGAGCGTGTGAAAAGGAGATACAAAGAACAAGAACAGAGAGACAAACACAGAACGACGGGGACACAAACGTGGGGAGGAGAAAACCCGGAGCACTTAATCTCAGTGTTGCTATAAAAACGAGCTGAAAGAGGAGGATTTTTTTTTTTTTGTCTGAGTGCAGTTCTGTGAAAATAAACATAAGCTCCATCCACCGACAGCAGCCACCGAATGGCTGGAAGAAACCGTGCCAGAGCCATTTGTTCAGGGTCCTTTTTTTCACGACAGAGTTTTTTCCCCCTCAATAAAATAAATCGAGAGTGCGCTGACTTTGGAAATAATCTCTTTACCTGCATGTCAATGCGTTTTGCTACATCTCTTTGCCAGGGCATTTTTGTTAACCCCTCTGTCTCGTAAGGATGCACTTCTTGGTTTCAGTTAGTTTTCTTCTTCTTTTTTTTTCATGCCCTGCTATCTTATTGATATAGATGTCATTCTCTGGCTGCGAAATTGCCTTTGATCAGTAAAGCCTTTTGGTCTGGATGCTCTCACATGCAAGACAAGTTGTTTTATTAATTATGAATCAGTCAGAGTCTAGAACATGTTGCCAAGAGGCAAGAATGAAAGCGCAATGTCTGACTGAGCGTAAAAAGCCGATTCTGAAGCAAATGTATATTGACTGTATGTGTCTTATTGTCTCGCCCCCCTCCTCCTCCTCAGACATTGACGAGTGCGCGGACGGCTTTGTTGAGTGCGATAGTAAATCCGCTTGTGTCAACTTGCCCGGCTGGTACCACTGCGAGTGCCGCGACGGCTACCATGACAACGGCTTGTTTTCCGCCAATGGGGAGTCGTGCGTAGGTGAGTTGTTCCTTCTCTTTATTAAATATTCAAAAGTTTGGTTGGAGCATACTCCAGGTGCCCCTTTTTTTTTAAATAACATTTGAGAGGAAAATAATCTACACTACATAACAACTATTTATAGCCAATAAGCTTGAGGTAATTTTGTCCTTATCAGCGCTGATAAGGACAAAATAAATAAAACACAGTTCAGAAAGGTTTTCTGAAAATAGCGTCCAGTTACAGTGCTATAAGACAACATTATCTCCATAAGCTTCTGTAGATTTTTTTTCAGTTTTGGCATTGCTGTTGTGCCAAACCGTTACAGGTATTTATATAGGAAAAAGATTACATGAGTAAACAAAAAAATGAGTTTAAAATTAAGATTTTGGTTATTAAGTGAAAAGGTTTGCCAAACTACCCTGGTCCTATGCATAAATATAATTGCCCCCAAAGATCTATCAACTGGTTATATCGCCTTTGGCACCATTGAGTTTAGGTCAAACTGAATTTATTCTATGAATTCTGTTTTGTACATTTTGGTGCCACAAGTTTCCTGCCCGACAATGATGGGCCATAACTGAATTGAACTTTTCCTTTATATGAACAGGAAAAGTTAAATAAGCTAAAAAATAATAATAATCAGATGAAAAGCTTGTTTTCAGGATGGCATCAGAACTGGAAACTGAAGATGAAGCAAGTACCAGCCAGATGGGACCATAAGATCTGAACAGATGAAGAAGAGGAGGTTTTTAGATGGTAGTTATTGCAGCTTGGCAAAGTTGAAAGTCAAATCTTGTTACATAAACGGCAGAAATATTAGAAATGATGCTGGTAAATCAAATACTTGCAGACATAATTCAGCTTAGTGCACAAGTAGCCGTCTGTGGCTGACAAAATAGTTCAGTAAGAACTTTTTTCTTCAAAGTTTAACTTTGTAAAAGCACATTGTGTCAACCACATTTGTCAATAGAATTCAGAAATGATGTGGTTAAATTTAGAAAGTGGTAAGATGTGGTAGTTATCCCAGGATATGAAGTAGAATCACTAATTTGTTTTTTAAAAAATCAAAGAATAAAAAACTATTTTCAGTTTGTTCCTTTTTGCATTTATAAAGAAAAAGCTGGTAGTTTCTCATCAGTGCTGGGCAAAAAAAAATCCAACATGGCTGCCATCTTTTTCAAAATCAAGTGATGACTTACCGTTAAATTCTTGCTCAACTAAAAAGCTTATATCTTTTGAAATCTTACACAAGGTAGTATGCATATGAAATTCAATGAAATACACTGGTGTTACAAATCACTGCGCCTCGCTAGTTTTAAGAGTTGGTTAAGTTGGGTCTTGTATAATTTTACATTTCCAGTTTCAAGTAAACAAACGCAAATATATTTCTGTTCTTAATGTAAACATAAAATGATTTCTGCAATGTTTTCTGTTGACAATAGAGAAATACAATCACAGACTTAACCTTTGTGACTGAATTCTGTCCAAAATGTGATCACTGAATCATCTTCAATTTTTTTGCTTACACGTTTGCCTTATGACTAAGAAAATGTTTCCATGTCTCAATTTCAGAAATGTAGTTTTGAAATTTAAGAGGCAAAATAGCTTCTCTGACAAGACGTTCCGTCGGCTGCTGTTGAATGTTTTTCATTCAGGGTTGACCTAGGGAGGTCAATCCTGAATCTTTTTTAAGTTCCCCTCCTCCGAAAAGATACGTCTCTTTCCTTTCTGAAACCTGTTAATTTTTTTTCAAACATTTTTTCTGATTTTGCATATCGGCAGACATGTGGAGGCTGTCAGAAGCGAAACCCTCAATCAACAGAAACGCAGAAAAAATGGGCGCACTAATCGAGCCGGTGGTGCTGCTCCATTCTTTGACCCCCATCTTAGCCGTCATCTGGATTTGAAAGGGCCGAGAAAGAACGTGCATTAAAAGCACTCTGAAATAAATAAAAAAGTGCATGAATGATAACAACCTGTCTGCACCTCTCAAAAGCAGAATTTGGCCAAAGTGGGTTTCTGGGTTACATCGCTGTCACACGCTGCAGAATTCAAGTGTCTGTGTTGCTCTTCTGCATCAAAAGCAAATTTCATGTCTTTAAAATGTCGGGGTTTTTTTATTATTTGTATTATTATTTCAAAGCAGATCATGCACAGAAACAGCTTTGCCTGCACAGAGCATATGTATGATGTCATTCCTTTGTGCTCCCTGCAGATATTAACGAATGCAAGACGGGGAGGAACACCTGCGCCAACGACACAGTGTGCTTCAACCTGGAGGGAGGCTACGACTGCCGGTGCCCCCACGGGCATAACTGCACCGGCGACTGTATCCATGACAACAAGGTCAAGCACAGCGGGCAGATATGGGTGCTGGACAGCGACAGGTGCTCGGTGTGCTCCTGCCAGGTAATAAACAGGGCAAGATGGAGAACAGAGAGAGCTTAAAGGTAGCGGTGGGTGGAGCTCTGCAGACAGAGGGGCAGATGGAGGAGCGGGACATGTGTTCGCAGCAGGCGCGGGGCGCTACGACTCCGAGGTTGGGATAACCTTGTATCTAGACAGGTTGTTTTCATTTAAAGCAACAAATAAAGTTGCTGTGGCTAACAGTAGTGCCCCATATTGCAATAATAATGACTAATTTTATGATCGTTGTGGTTGTGATGACTGTAATGTTTAGAGGCCACTTGATTTCCATCCACAGACGAAACATAAGGTGCATAAGTGGATACGGGTGAATGAGCTGAACAGGTCACACTCATTATTGAATTTTCCAAGAATATGAAAAGCAACATCAAAATCTTTATGCAGCAGCAAGTAATGAGATCAAATTTAAAAATGTTATAAAATTTAAATACAACAGAAAGATTCTGCCTTTTTTAAAAAATTAATCAGTCACTGTCAGTCAGCAGTTCAACTTAACGGTTCTAAAATAAACGCAATTATTTCTGGAAATTATGATATTCTGCAGTTCAGTTCATTCGTAAGGTCACATCAGAAGCCTCACAAGTCATTTGTTTCCATATGTGTCTCAGTATAATGTTTCCATATGTGTCTCAGTATAATGCTCATGCAAAGAGGTTTGTTTTACCCACAGACATGTTAAATGTCGCTTGTTATAAAATTTTAATCAACAGACTCTATGACCTTATTGTCTGACCCTGACCAGTGACCTTTTCCCTGTCAGTGAACTCACCGAATGTCATCAGTTTGCTCTTTGGGGTGGTAGTTGTTACTGCATGAACAAACCAAAAGTTAGCTATTTAGTTATTTTTAGCATTAAATATGTGTTTTAAAATAGAGTTACTGGAAGAAAAATGTTTTTTCTAAGGAAACTTATTTTTCTGTGGATGCACTCCAGCCTTTCTAAGAGAGCACTGTGGTCAAAAGTATCAGACGCAGCACTGACACACCGAGATTATCATTAATGACTTATGCTGTTTCAGTCTACAGTGTAAATGCTAAATACAATTACTACCTGGTATTTCTTCAAGAATGTTAGATTGAAAAGTAATATGACGTATATATCACTGTAATTTATCAAAACATTATGATTGAGAGCAGCTTTTTTAAGGACTGATTATAACAGCCTCAAAATCCAGGGTTATATATCTGTTTACTAAGACAAGCTAAGCTTATCTAAGTACTTTGCCTTTTACAATGGTTTATTCTGTATGAGGTTTTGTTTTTTTGTTTTGTTTTCATATACATCCTCTCTCCACTTCCCACATCTCTAAACAAAGAGTAAGAAGACTAGTGGAAATCTGCTTTTTCTCCCATGCGACCGAAGCCGTCCCCTACAGGGCTAATCGGCTACAAATGTCACCTCCGTCCTTCGTAAGGAAGATGTTCTCCTCCCCAACATCTGATATTCTACAATGAACTGTAAAAAGATGGGGAGAGTTATGTATTTCTATTTTAATTTAAAAAAAAAAATTATAATAATTTACTTATTAGCATAAGAGGAATCGTGACACTTTTAAGTAAATAATCGTATGGCTCACAGGCGTTGCTGTTTGTTAACTCTGAAGTTGCTGTTAGATCTTCAAAAGAGACAAAGTGAAGTGGATAATGCAAGTTCTTTGCAGAAAATTATACTTCATCTTCTGCCTCTGTGGGAAAAAAAAAGATTTATACTGTAGTTTGCACTCATTCATAGTTAATAATTGAGCAGATAGTGTAACTGCATGTTCATAAAGCGGCACAAATAAATATTTTATATCACCAGCGGGTAAAATGAGTTTTATGTAATGTGTTTGCAGTGACAAACTCACAAAAATGAACAGCTAACTTTTTCCGTTCCCCCTAGTACCTAGAGGAACGTTCAGCAGCGACGGAAAAGAGGGGAAAATGAAGCCCAGAAGATGGCTTAAAAAAACTATATCAGAAATCAGCGTTTGCTAGGAAAACAAATGCCTGTTTAAGGGGCTCAAATGCAACGATTAGTGAGTTTCCAATCAACAAAGGTGGTAAAAAGTATTTTAAAAAATCAGACACTATTTAGTATACAAACTGATAAACTAAACTAAAATACAACAGGAATATAACAAATGGTTTAGTTTGAAATTTGAAAAATGCCAAGTGGATAAAGAATTACAATGTTTAAACCTAGAGCAATCTGTTTAGATAACATCAGCTAGCTAGTGCCACTTTGTAATTTACTGTCTCTTCTCATAAGCATCAACAGTCACTTAACTAGTATAGATATTACAATAGAAAGACCAAAGTGTAAAATCAGGCACACAGGTAGTCTGCAGCTTCATCTTTTCCACATTATTTACAGTTTCCATTTATCAGAATGCATTTGAACCAGTTCATTTAACAAGCAAGTTGTGTTGTTACTAATCCAAATTGGTTCAACTGAGCTCCATAATGGTCATTTGATTTCAGTATGTAACTCCTGTACAGCATACGTTATTATGAAATGTCCTCACTGCGTGTAGGCCTTGATGACACACAATTGGTCCTGACAAGTTCAAAGTTAAAATTAATACTCATAAATAATCAGAGCATTTCCTCACATGAACTTCACTTCCGATAAACGCCATGCAGCAAGTGGAGTGGAAATGTCATCTTGCAGATTTCATGTTGAGAGACGTTTCCTAGTCCTCTGAGCTACAAAAATGCAGATATGAGTTCCGCAAATTTTCACTGGACATTTTCACTGCACTGCTGCTTCTCTGTTACACCGTTATTTTTTCCTTTTTGAGGTTTGCATGGAAAAAGTTCCCTGCTATGCTTTTGTGTGCGAAAACTTAGTTAGCAGTGTGGCTTTCAGGCTCCAGCTGGTCTCCTATATCGTCACCAAAGCGACCAAAAATAACTTTTTATTTCAACTTATGTTAATTTATCCAATTACTTTTAATTCTCTGCAAACAAGGGAGATTGATGGGACATGACAGCGACGCTATTTTGACGGACGAGCAGCGTGTGCTCTCATACTTCTTAACGTTTGATTGACTCAAGTTTCTGACGTTGTTGTTTTGATCACTTCCTCATATCCAGGCGACGAGACACCTGGGAGGAACTGGTCCGGAAAAACTCATTCTGTCACCTCAGAGATGTTTTATTCCGCTTTTATCGGGTTACGTCGCCGTCACACTCCGAATTTGCAGCGTTTTACTCAACCTAATGCCGAGTGTCTGGGAGTAGTGGAAGGCGATTATAGTGGATTAGTGTCGGTAGTGAATGATCAAGCGGCAAATTATTCATTTGATTACAAAGGAGCAGGACAGAAATGGCTCCCTAATTAAATGAGTTGTTTAATTGATTTGAGAGATTGAGGTGCTGCCTGTCAAAATTAGTTGCATTGAGCAGATTAAGGTTCAGGGGAGTAAACATGTTATTGTTTTGGAAGTGGTTGGACCCAGCTGGATATTAAATGGAGCGCCGTCACTAAGTGATGGGGGGGAAACCAAAGTCAAAGACCCCAGACAATGGAAAGATAAGAATGTGTCCAGACTGAGTCTGCTCAGTTATTGTTATTGAAAAAACTCGTTATTGAAAAGGCACATACAAATGTAAGATCTATATGCATTTGCATCAAGGTGTACCGTAACTACACTGTTGTAGTCAGTGCTATTTTACGTCTCATCATTGACATTAAAGTTATATTCATTTGAGATTTGGTGTTTTTATTAACAGATTTTTTTTTAGCATAGACTGTCAATAGGGAACGTGTATAAATTTGTTGCATATTTTTATTGCCCCTAACATATACTCGATATATATCAATATGGCTTCTTGTCATGGAATCGGAGTTAGAACATAGTTCTTAAATTTTCAGGTCTGTACTCAAGACGTTTTTACTGTTGCCGCGTTTCATCAAACGTAAAATGATGATTTCATGGGTGTTTGTGATTATTGTGCCAGGAAGTTGTGTTTAACACACTGATTTGAATCATTTTTTGGATGCATTCCTTGGTCTTAAATTATTCCACCCAGTGTAGCTTTATTGAAGAATCCCAGGCGGTCAGCTTTGTTCTTAAAGGGCCGGTCATACTGATGGAAAACATTACATCGAATAGGCAGCTTTCTAAATCCATAAAGTAGTTGTTGGTAACTAATCAAATCTGTGATTATAGACAGATGTGGGTTTTTTTCATATGTTTATTAAGTTTTTTAAATTAAACTATCACATGTTTTACATTTTAATCTGGTTTACCATAAACTTCTCTGTGAATGCAGATGAGCATTTGGCACATTTACATTACATTATTTGTGAATCATCATGTTAATTTATATAGAATTGTCTTTTTTTTTTTTTTTTTAATGTAAACAAATATCCAGCCAGAATGGATACCATATACTAATATAATGAATACTTACACTTATAAATCAACATTTGTGCATCCAATTATTATTGTTGGTTAGTTGTTGCAGTAGCATTAAAAAATGATTTGCACTTGAAGTGCTTAGCTAGAAGCCGTGACATGTGACATTTATGCCCGTCACGAATGCATTGTAAACGTCTTACTAAATCTGTACAATTAAAGAAACTTTATATCATGCATTTTTTTCCCCCATTCAGTCAACTCATAGTTGGCATGTGACAAATGTTTGAGCGACATTTAAAGTGTGAACCTTGAATCTCTATGAAAAGAGCCACGGAGTTTTGTTCTAGCAAACCGCATTGAATCAGTTGACGAGCACATTCTTTTCATTATTGTTTGTAGAAGTCTGCCTGAACAAATGACAAAAAAAAAAATTAAAATTAGAGACATTTCTCTGCATCTAGAGAGAAGATTATTTGTCTGGAGAAATAAGTTAAAATAATTTAGGCAGTTTAAAGTTCACACTCATAAACAAGTCTGCACCAGCTTTCATTAGATGCATTCCAGCCTGGTCTGGCTCTCCCTACAGTTTGGACAGAAACATTGAGCGGTCCGGGCTCTTTAACCTGCGCTGCATTATTTATTGTGCACATGTATGTTTAATGACTCGATTGCACAAATGGCTTTGTCTTTTGCTCTTGGAACAATGTGATGGCGTCTGTCTGTTAATGTTTAATTGTGCTCCGCTCTCAGGCCGGCCAAGTGATGTGCCGTCGAATGGTGTGCGACTGTGACAACCCCAACGCCGACCTGTTCTGCTGCCCTGAGTGCGACCCCCGCCTGAGCAGCCAGTGCCTGCACCAGAACGGCCTGCTCACCTACGGCAGCGGCGACACATGGGTGGAGAACTGCCAGCAGTGCCAGTGCCTGGTGGGTTAGAGTTGATGAAATATCCAACGATGCTTCTCGTCAGAATGTTTTTTTTGTTTTTCTTTCAGGGTGACGGTGTGTGAAAATACAAAATAAAAAATAAAAAACAACATAAGCGTTTGATCGGTGTGCCGCAGCGCCCACACAAGGAATGCAACAAATACCCCGGTCTCCATGGAAATGCTGATCAAGGAGAGATGTGTGTTGAAAAGAAAGTCAAGGAGAAATATTTTGTTGGAGCAGAGTGATTAAGAGGTGAATAGGAAGGTTGCAGGGAGGAGAAAAGGAAGATTGGTTTTTGTGCGGTGCAAAAAAAAAAAGAAAAAAAGAAGTGATTGCTTTGATTTGTGTGAATACAAAGAGCCATCTTTGCTGTAGTCCGCGTTGATGGAATAACACGTTTTACTGAAGCTTCTTCCAAGGTTGAGCATGTGTGGGCTTCCTACTGCTGTGAGTTAACAGGATGTACGGTCACGTTGACTCAAGAGTGTTTGACGAGAGTGACTTCCTTGTATTCTCTGGTGTGCTGTGCAGTCTGAGAACCCCTATTCTTCATGCCAAACAAAATAACACTGCTCACCTCATGAAGCTCTCACAGTAAGACTTACAGTATAGACTCTTTATTACTGTGCTGCCATCTTCTGCTGTGCTGACCTTTTCCAAGGTTTGGCAGAGGGATGGACAACAGGAAAACAGTTTGCACATTTTTGTCCAGTAAAACTGAACCAAACCAATTACTCTTTTCAACCTGGCTTGCCCTTTTTACCTTCTGGCCATGTGCACATTGTGGTTGCATACAATGCCATGCTAAAGTATTCATGCTTCTTGAGCATTTTTGCAATTTATCACAGACTATATTACAGACAGACGGTGAACTGGACTGAATGATGTCTGGTTTTCAACATAAAACAACAAACAGAAATCTGGAAAGTCTGCCCTGCATTCAGTCCCCCTGTTTACTGTGCTATACGTATTGCCAGATTTTGCTGCTGGTCTGTTCAAACACATTAATTTACTTCGTGTAATATGAAACCCAGTCGGTCCCCAGAAGATTTCTTTTGTCCGATATAGCAGATTTAAATGGCTGAATTACATCCTCAGCTTGTCAGCTAGCCCTAGAGGCTTGGCAATGAACTGTATACAATGCCATGCTTTGTATACCTGATTCATTTTGAATCAGGTCAACATGTAAAAGTTAACCATGTAAAATGAAGCGGCTCCTGAAAACTCCTCTGATCTACGGGATTCTGTTGTACAGCTCAAACTGTACACTTAAAGCTACTGTAACGTTTGCTAAAAAATGCCACCGTGTTGTGACAGTGTAATATGAGACAGATAATCTCCTCCCAGTGCTGATCCCAGTCATAGAGCTGCCAATCAATCTTGTGGACGTGCTGCTCAATGTGTTCATGACAGAGAAGCAACTTACCATTACAAGAAAACCGTTTATCTGTCATCGTTGGTGGCCCATCTTACCAGCCTTAGCATCCATGGTGGGATCCTTTGTGGCTAACCAGCTGCATACTGTAGGAGAGGTCAAGCGTCAAGTGAGTGCACGAGAGTGAGTGACAGCGGTAAGACCCTCCTTCTGACTCTGATTGGTTGTTTCTGATGAATCAATGTATTTTTTTTATTCCCTGCAGTAGACCTGCAGGGAATAAGAGGAGGAACTCAGTTTATTTCACAGATTATCTGTGTCATACTGCCCCAACATAGTGATGGTTTTAACAAGTATGTAAAAAAAAAAAAAAAAACAGAGCTGGGACTCTTTGCTCCCAGAGCCTGGAGCCTCGATCTCTGCGTTGAGGCTCCAGATTTTCTGTGGAGCCTCGATGAAACCGTCCATCATTTTCCTTCGGCGTTGCGGTCGTATCGCTACTTTGCATTGATCCGTCACATGAAAGCCCAATTAAACAAATTGAAGTCTGTGGAACGTGACTGCCGCTGCACGAAGGACCGGCGAATATACGACTCTTCTTCTGCTGAGTTCATCTCTACTTTGAATCACAGACAAGCACTCTTGCTTTTTTTCCCCTCTCTCTCTCTCTTTCATTCATTCATTCTAAGCTGCCTTTTAATAACAACCACGCTTGTAGCTTAGATACTGTGGCGTTTTCCCCATTCTCACAGATTTACCCTGTGACCAGCACTGGCAATAACCCCACCTCACCCCAGCCACCTTCCCTCCCAAGTGCTCTCCTGCATTGTGCTGTTGTCCTGCTGCCTGAACCTCAGGGCCACTCTTTGGATTTCTTACAGCGCACCATTACAGGAGCGCCTGAAAATCACAGCTCAGCTGAGAGGCAGCGGGGAAGCACTCTCGGCTGAAAATGAGATCGCTCTGCTTCAACTCTTGCCGCAGCCGTGCTCACCGCAGGCACTTGTACGTGTTGACACAAAACACATTTGAGAAGGCCAGACTTGCCTGTCACAATAGCGGCAAGTCTATGTGCGGGAGTGTAAACACCAGAACATATACATGTTTGGAAATGTCGCCACGTCCACCAGCAGGTCCACAGACGTCCAGGTGTCGAGATTGCAGACATTGAAGTCGGCCAATTAAAGTTGCGCGCATTTCCAGCACTCGAAGGAGGAGGCAGTCCCCGCTCGCCCCCCGTCCCGGTACCGTGGGGTGCAGTAGCGTGACGGGGACGTGAAATGAACCTTGAATGCTGCTACACTTAGGAGAGCAATGGCTGTCCAAACTCAGCGGGGAGCTTAAAATGCACAGTGACTGCAGCAGATGGGCAAAACATGTTCGCAAGACCGAGATGTGAAACCATCTCGCCTAAGCACAAGAAATCATTGCAGAACCAAGAATATGGCCTCTACTGGGTACAAGCTTTTCACCTCCTGCAACATTTCTGATGGGCTTTGCTTTTTTTTTTTATATATATATCAACATTTATAATGACAAATTATTGTTTATCTATTTATCCAAATACAAAAAGCTGTTCTGTATTGATGATTTGCTTTGTTAAATTTCACACCAGTCGGGCTCTGTGTGAAAACAAAATCACCTCATTTCTAGGTTATGCATTACATATGATTAACCACATATTTTTTATTTAAGTAAAAAACTTCTAAAGGAACTGTCTGACAATATGTAAAGATGAAAATGTATATTATATATGAAAATGTACACTGCTCAAAAAAATAAAGGGAACACTTAAACAACACAATATAACTCCAAGTAAATCAAACTTCTGTGAAATCAAACTGTCCACTTAGGAAGCAACACTGATTGATTTTTGTGTGAT
>CAEGAD010040019.1:0-132650 GCA_903067055.1 Poeciliopsis paucimaculata | reverse complement strand
TATACATATATACATGTATATATATACATATATACATGTATATATATACATATATATATGTATATATAAAATGACAGGACCACGACTACACAGGAAATTCTGAGTTAATACAACCAAACAAACGAGAAATCCTCCAACCACTAAACTCTAAACTCTGACGCTGCTCCAGTTTTGTTTAAATTTTGTAAAGAAGGAAGTCGCGCTGAGTGTCTTCTTCAGAAGTTATTTTTGTTGTTTCCTTCAGTGGTTCTTGGTACAACGCCAGCAAGTTAATCCATTACAGTTTCAAGAATTTACCATGCTGAGGTGACTAAATGAAACTAAATATTGTAACATGAGATGTTATTATTGTACAGAAAGGAACAAATTACAGAAACATAAAAGAGGAAAAGAGCTTTCAAAATATGGTGTAGACATATTTTTACATCACTAATTTTACATGACAACATTTCAGATCTTCATGTTTCTAGCATATTTCTAATCCAGAAGCCAAGGCTGAGAGTTACTCAAAAGGCCTGAACTGGCTTCAGGACAGCTGAAGCCACAGGATGCTGGAGAAATTCTGGAAAGTCTTAAAAGTTGGCCCAAATCCGACCTTCCAGAAAGGCGTTATTGTCACTTCCTGTTACATCGTGAAGGACTGGTGAGGACTTCCTGCACCAAATATAAAAAAAAATGTTTGCCTGTGTACTTAAAGAGAGAGCCAAATGTTGGGAAATGTCAGACATAGTTCTGGAAAAGCGCTGTGTGTTAGTCTGTAAAAGAAGCCATGTTTAGGGATCAAAAGGGATTTTTCTACATTTGGCTCGAGATTCTTCCAGATTGGTGCACAGATCCGTACTTTTTGGTGTGTAAAATATTCCTTTGTTGAGTAAAGGCCATGTCAACAGATTTTTTCTCTGGAGCAAAACTGACATTCGGAATCGCAGGTAGTTTTAGCTCCGTATGCTATTTCATGTCGATATTTCATGTTTTATTCGTGCGTATGCTAGCTTTCTTCTACACTTCTCCAAACATGTGCATGTTAAAGTGTTTATGTGGAGGAGCAAAGAGTAAATGTGTCTGTTTGTGTCTCTGAGCAGAACATTAGAGGAGGGTTTGTGTAATCTGAGGGCATCTGAATGTGAGACGTTACATTAGCACCCTGGTTACTTTTCTGTGACTGTGACATCTTGCAGAGGAACAGTTTGACAAAGAACAAGTCGAGACATGTCAACAGGCACAAAACTGCAAGAAACAGGCAAACAATGATAAAAAACAGCAACATTAAGAAATGGAGTCACCTGTAGCAATCATTTCACACCAGAAATGTTCTACAGTATGTAAAATACTTATTTTTATAGATTTTATTCCCATCCCTCAATCTTCTAATTTGTGCAAAATTATCTGCAATAATTTAATTGGATTTTTGTTGTTGTTGTATTTATAGTGAGAAAAGCTGTTGGTTAAGAGTTTATTTGATATTATATTTCATTATACTGATTGTTAATTGTACAGACTCGTTCAATAAATTAGGATATTATTGAAAAACCAACTTAATTTAGGAAGTTTATAACCAAACTAGAAAATTATTGAAGAAATTTAACTGGGGTCTGCCAAAGTGTGCCTGTTGGTTTGGACCCAGCGTTCTGATGCTAAAAATTAGCATCAGTGCTAAGTTTAGCAATAGCCTGTGGAGAGTCACAAGCATGTTGACTAACGTGGACTAAAACCATTCAGTATGTTAAAATTAGTGTGTAAGCTAAAATTAGCCGAAATGCTAATGTTCTCTGTAATTGACTTGCTACATTTAGTGTCTTAAATATTGCTAATAAGTAAGAAAAATAGCTAAAAACTTATTTTAAGGAAAAGGCTAATGCTAATGCTCTGCCTTCCTGCGCAAGGCAGAACCCTAACCTGAGAGAAAAAGATAATGCAGGATAATCTTATTGCACTAGTGGGGGGCAGTGAAATGCTAATGTTTGTGCTAATGTTAATGCACTGTCTTTCTGCACAAGACAGTGCCCTAACCTGAGAGAAAAAGAAATGCGAGCTAACCTCACAGGAATATGGAGGTTTTTATTTTGAAATTTTCAGTCAGCTTCATATTAAATCCCATGTTTAACACTTGTTCAGTTAAGTCAGTTATATAAAGGCCAAAAGAGCAATGACATGATATAAAAAAAGTCAAGGCTTTTATTTTGAAATTTTCAGTAAACTTAATTATAAATTGCCAAACTAATCCCAAGTGTAAGAGTTATTGGGTTAAATTAGTTATATAATGCCAAAAAAAGCAATTACCTGATGTAAAAATGGTCAAGTCTTTTATTTTGAAATTTTCATTAAGCTTAATTTAAAATTGCGACACTAACCCTGTGTGTAACAATGGTTGGTTAAAATCAGTTATAAAATGCCCAAAACACAAGTAGTTCTAGAGGCCAGCTCAGTCCTCAGAGTTCTGCTGTTAGAACTACAGTGATGCGTTTTTGTAGTCCTAATTAGCTGCTGGGTTCCGTTGCTATGGTAACGGATCCTCTGCTAATGTGTGTGTGAGACAGAAAGGGGGAGACAGAATTCTATCTTTGTGAGACGCCCAGTCAGTTTTTATGAAAATAGCTGTCCGAACAACTCCTTCCCGTTCGGGAACCGGGATACGTATCGGAAAACCGTTTGAAGCGTCTGAGAGGGCTATGTGTCGCCTCCGATAGTACCGCGATTCATATCTGTAGCTCACTCACAGTAATAGCAACGATGAGAAATAAATGGTGTGCGCTGCTCTCCCTATGCATTGGTATGGGCAGGCCCCATTGAACACATTATATAGGTTAACTACACACAGACTGACTTTTCAAGGACTTTATTTCTGTTAATTGACGATTTTCTAGTTTTACTTGAAATTTAAAGTATAAAATTACATCAAACCAATAAAAAGTTATTTTCAAAAACAGAAATGTAGGTTTAAAAAATAAACCTGCTTAACGGTTGTTTTCAAAACGAGACTCATTGGAACATATTTTCTAATTTATTGAATCCTTGTCGCCTTGTCGTTTAAATTTGGATATTGTAGCGTTTCTTTAATTCAGCTCACTAAATTAGGATTTGAAAATGAACAGCAGATTCAGAAATTAAATAAATAAAACTAAATATTGTTTTTTTGTTTTGTTTTGTGTTGCACTTAAATATTTCTAATCGTCAAACAAATTTTCATATGAGACAAAGAAAACTTGAGTAAATACAAACTGATGTGAAAACCATTTCAGATCTACGTTCTATATACTTGGATTATATTTGTGTAATGGTATTAAAATCATTTTATTTCTTAAGACATAAAAATGTGACAAAAAGGGAAAAAATGACTATATATGTGTATGAATATTTTTCATTTTACTCATGAAAATCCTGAACCATCCTGTCTGTTTTCATTCTCCCACTTGGAGGATTAAAAATACCCGTCTGTCAGTGACACACTCCACATTACACTGTTTTTAAATGATTAATTAGAAAAAATATAACAGGAGCTGAAGCAGCTCCCTTCCCTCTAATGGCCGTCGATTTCTTGGCTCTTTTTTCTGCCATCTGCCACCTTCAGCAGGTGTTCCTCCATCCTGCTCTCTGACAGCGGCTTACAGGACAGATCAGCTAATGACCCAGACCCGCTCCCAGTTAATGATGGGAGACGACGGTAAATTGGTCCCAGTGTCCCCCTCATTCCTCTCCGGTCCCACTCAACATTATTTTTAGTCTTTTACTCGGTCTCTCTCTCTGACTTTTCGTCATCACAATCCCTCCATCCACATGGGAATCAGCCAATTAACCTATAGCTCGTGTACATGTGCCAGGCAGAGGGATGAGAAACTTGCTCTCTCTGTGTGTAAGTGTGATGAAGCAAGCAAGAAGATGCATTTCTGTTGAATGTCAGAGTTGTCTTCACTGGCATTAATTAGTGAGAAAAGCATCTGCTGCGAATGCAGCGGCTGCCTGGAAGACCTTTGAAATGTGTGTAAACAGGCTGTGTTTATATGCAGAAATTGGAGATAATTTATCATCAACACAAACAGAATCGTTTTACTTTTTAATTTACCAGTATTAGAATTAAGATCTTTTCTTAGACACATTGTGACGGCGTGGAGAGCAGCTCAAGGCGGGGTCTTTATTAAACAAAACAACCGTCTCATCTGCAGAAATAGAGATAAAGTGATGCAATGACACCTTAATTTTCTTCACATTATGTTGTTATTGCTTCGTGCCGCCCATGCAGATAAATATAGAGAGGAGGAAGATGGATGGATCCTTGGATGACAAGAAGACAAGGTGCTAACTATTAAAGTGTAAAACATAGGAAGGGAAGATGGCTGAGGAGGCTCTCTGCAGGAAATATTGCATCATTTTCTGCAGAGACCCAAGAAAATCTTAAATTAGAAGGTAAATGGAAATGTTTGAATGTTGCTTTATTCTGAGGGTTTAGTGTTTTTATTAGGCTTCTTGAGCAAATTTCATACCAAAACATGTAAATATGAGCTGGTCTGACAGTAAAGTTTGTACTTCTTCTTATTACTTTGTTTGTCTTTGTGTGAATCTACATGCCTGATGGACAATAAAGGGTATTTCTATCCTAAAGAAGGCTAATATGAGGCTTGTTGAACTCCATTTAAAAGTCGACTCTGCCTAGAAATTTAATGGTAGAAATAAACTTCTTCCAGGATGGCTACATTTGTATCAGAGGCTTGCAAATGGAGTTAGTTATGGGCTTAAATTAATAATTAAAAACCAAATGACATTCATGTTCATGCAGCGCTCTCTACATACTGTCCTGTTTTATATAAAAACGGAAGATTTCTTTGGAATTTATGAGAAAACAGAACCTGGAGACATTTATTTCTCTGTGAAGGAGGAAGTCTATATAACCGAGTCAGATGACTCAGACGTTCGCTTCCTTCCCGTTTGACTGAAGTCTCTGTGGAGATGTGTGCAAATATGAATGCAAGTAGATGAGTAAATGATTGAGTATTCCTCCAGCGCTGTGCTGAAAGAGTCCGGTTTCATTAAAGAGATGCTGATTTCTGTCTGGTTAATTATTCATCACAGTGATCCAGCAGAACTCACAGCCTTCACACTCCAACCCGACCTCTAAGGCGCAGAGGCACGGCTCCCACTGCCCTCACTGGCTTAATTATGTAGATTTTATGAAGTCATTTCTTGTTTGCTTTGTCAGTTTTTTTGCATTTCATGTTTTACTATTTGATCATTTTGAAGATCTTTTAATCTGTGAGGTGGTTTTTAGAAACGCTGGCTCTGAATCCAGTGTCTTATCCTGAATTTCTACAAAACGCAGATGGCAGCCAGGTGTAAACCGGACCCTGTGGAAACCTTTAGGGCTGTGTTTGCATACTAAGCAGTGGTCATGCTGCAGCCATAAATCATCATCTGCCTCATAAATATGAAAACGCGATGAGAAAAAGATACAGCCTGCGTCTCAAATGAAACATATTTTAACACTCTGCTGTTCAGAAACCCTTTTTGCTGTTTTAAGCACTTGTTATTATTAACATGAAGGGCTGTGGAGAGCTTTGCTTCAGGTTGAGCAGGGCTCTGCAGCCGTGGGCTGCCCTAGTTTTATCATTTCGTCGTTTTTTTATGGGGAGAGTTGCCAGTAAATATAGCTGCAGTGGATTGAGTTTCTCTGCAGAAATGACCAAAAAAAAATCCCTTTGTTGCTTCTTTTAAATACAAGGATTGCTTCCAATAGAAAACAACAAAATTGCTTCTTTCAAACCCAACCATTTTAAAATAATCATAATTATGTATTATTCAGGTTTTTTGATTCTAACTGAGTGCTAATGAGCTGTCAGTATGTTTCAGTTTGTAAAAACCTGTTATTTTCTGAAGCCAGTAAAGATTAAAGGAGAAGCATCAGATTGTTTTACCGACTCACTTCAAAACAGTTTCTTTCTTTTCTTGTGGAGTTCCACAGGTTTCTGTTCTTGGCTCAGAACGTTTCCCTTAGATATACTTTCATTAGGAATTATTGCTGTTTCATTTATAAGAGTGGAATAGATTCATTTCTGTTGCAGAGCTGATGGCACTTAAAAGCCTGATGACTGAAATCATCAGGCTTAAGAAAACCTTAACAACATTAGATTTTTTTTTTTTTGCTTCTAAATTCAGACAAAATATTATTCTGTGTTTTCCAGGTAGTGGCATTTAATAGTACAATCAAGTGACTATGCTACCTTCAGTTGTCATAACAAACTGTTATGACAACTGAATGTTGATATGTTATATCAAACATGACTTTAAAAAATCGACTTTATAGTTTTCGCCTTTAAATTGGGCCTTTGTCTCTTCCGTTCTTTCTGAGACTCTGCCTTCAGGAAGTCATCTCAACATGGCTCCTCCATTAACCCTTTAACAACGTTTTTACCAGCGTTGCTCAGCAGCAGCTCACCTAATGAGCACCAGGTGTTTGCTAATTGCTGCTGGCTAGTCTGAAGGAGCTCAGTGGGGCAATTACTGGCCTGGCTGCTCTGTGAGGCAGCAGCTTGGAGGACCGGACCTCGGTCCTGGAAGGCAGGGTTAGACCCACCCAGGCGTCTTGCACAGCTGAATGGTTGCCATGGAGATGAAAGGATTTCTCGAACATCAAAGACTCAAAGAAAGACTCCAGATATGTTCTTGATAGAAGATTTGACACGATACTGCCTCTTAAGTTGTTTGTACATCTTTAAATTAGTTGATTGCTTTTCATTCCTCCGTCTGTCTATTTTCTGTTCATCTTCAAGTTACTGTATTTTTCCGACTGTAGAGCGCACCATGCTATCAGCCACACCTGCAAGTTTTTAAAAAAAAAGCTGGAAACGTACATATATATAAGCTGCTGGTATCTCCGCTGCTCTCGGCAGATTTATAAATCTGCTGGATTTATTAATGACTCAGCCCTCCGACTCCATGGTTTCATTCATGTGCAGCGGCTCCATTTCCCTCCTGTCCTGCCAGATCGACGGCCCTCAACTTAAAGCTGCATCATATAAGTTTGAAGAAATTTCTCCGTCGTGCCTGCTGCAAGCATGTACTTGTTCTAAATGAAAATTTGCATTTTCTTCTTTGATTTCCAATTTTGACTTCCAATAATTCACTTCAGACTGGTGACCTGTCCAGGGTGACCCCGCCTCTCGCCCGGATAGGCGCTAGCAACTCCCAACCCCACTAGGGATAAGAGTGAACAGATAATGGATGGATGATTCACTTCCTGCTGAAGAGCCCCTTGGTGGTTGAAGAAAAATCCACAGAAAAGCCACACCGAGCTGCAAGCCGCATGGTTCAAAACGTGGGGAAAAAAGTAGCGGCTTATAGTCAGAAAAATACGGTACTTACAGAATTTGTCCTTATATGTGTTTGTTTGTTCGTTCATCTGTTTCTGTTTTCATTCAGTCTTTCATTCGTTCATCTGATCAGCTGATTGGTCTGCTTGTCTCGGTTTGTTTCACCCTCCAGTCGTTCATCTGTTTGTCAGTCCGTCTGCCTGTTGGTTGGCCGTCCTTTCATTTGTTGGATCATCCATTTATTCTTCTTTCCATTTGTTCATTTATCCAACCACTTGTTTGTCTATCTGTTCATTTGTTTCTTTCTTTGTTCGTCCATCTGCTTTGAACAGACATTCATCCGTTTGTCTGTGGCTCTGTCCATTTGCCTCTTTAATTACGTCGATACATTAAAAACAGTATGTATTTACTGAAATAAATTCTGTGCATTCACTGGGAATTTTGTATTTATGAGTTAAAATATTAAGGACTGAGGATGATAGAGATCTATGTGAAAAAATGTAACTGTAATCCTTCAACAGTGATTAATTTGACTCAATTTAAATTTTTTATTCAGTCCAAACACACATTTATTATTTTGCTAACTTTACTGCCTCTATGTAGGGTTGAGTGACTGACTGTTTTTATTGATTGAGATAATCAGAAAGTTTTGGTCATTTCAGTGCGCCCCAGGCGGCCATCTTGTTTGACAAGCATGTTTTACAGCTTGTATTTATTTGGACTTTGACTTCAGGTCAAACATTAGGGCCAGTCTAAGAACTTAACTTTGAGAAGACAGTCATAACAATACGAGAATAAAATGTTATTATTACCAGGATAAAGTGGTAATATTAGGAGAATGAGATAATAATTTTATTCTAACTCCTTCACGAAAAGTACAAAAACATTAAAATAAGGAACTTTGACTATTTTGTGAAGTCTCTTCTGAAGAAAACTCCATAACTCTTGGAAGTTTTTTCCAGTTGAAATGGCTTTTCTTGTCATTTTAAAATGTTTTTCTGGTAGAATTGCCTTTTTACTCTGCTAACATTATGACTATATTCTAGTAATTAAAAATGATTGCATTATAAAACTCAAAGAGGTAAAAACAACTTTTTGACAGTATTTTGCCATTTGTAATTTTTTCTTTTTCCTTCTTAAGAAAAATATTGATTGCTGTCAGAAAAATGACCTGGTATTAAAAAATGAGAGAGTTTATATTTAAGCCAAACTGCCCAGCCTGCATCTGTGGCTTGGAAATCTTTCTGCATGTGTTTTTGCACATGGACTACATTTGACTTTAAATCACTGACCTGAAAACCAGACTCCCCGCCTGCAGCGGAGTCAATTCGTGACTCATGTGAGCTGTGAGTGACAATAAGAAACCGACAGAAATGGAAATTGTTCCCGTGGAACATGCAATCTGCTGTTTGTCACAGATCATGCATTTTAAAAACTGGATGTGTCAATTAAAAGCAGATTATGTGGGCTCATCCACGGAGCTGGGTGATGAATTCGGCCCCGTGCTGAGAGTTACTTTCCAAAATGTTTTCAATGTGACTTTCAGAGTTTTTTTGTTTTTTTTCCCACTTTGCAGGTTTTATTTTTCTCCCTTGTAACTATAATCCCATTAGCGCAGGTTGATGCAGGTTCAGCTGGAAACCCTGTCGGTTTTTCTACCCCTGTCCTTGACTGTCACTGCTATGGACTGTCTTCTCGTCCTTTTTGTCATGCCGGCTGCGTGTTCAGTCACCCCGGCGGTGGGTGGAGTTACTGCCACAGCGTGAGAGCAAATATCCCCGATGCTGACGGCAGGCAGTCATAGCATCACACAGGTGGCAGTAATCTCTCCGTGCTGATATGACCGCCTCAATCTGCCTGCATGTCCCGAGGCCTCCATCGCAGACGGGATTCAATTTGCCTCCATCAAAATGCAATTTCTCCGCTTCTCCATCAGTGCTCACCACTCCTCCTCTGTCCCTTCCTTTTCTTCTTCTTCTTCATCCCTTCATTTTTTCTTGAATATGTTACTCGTCCTTTTATTTCACACCTTTCTGTTTCGCCGCCATTGACTGTCTCTCACTTCATCTCTCGCTTCACGTCTCAGGCTGGATCCTGATATTTCCCCCAGGCTTCTGCCAGGTTTTTATTTTTTTGCGTTGTGTCTCTCTGACTGATCTGACAGCGAAGAGCCAAATGGGATTTGGCGGCAATATTATCCTCTCTCTAACAGACACTTGGTCTTAGACATATTGGAGTTTAGTGATGATGAGGGTATTAAGGAAAATGAGAGTGGCCTCCAGCCTCCAGCCTGTACAGGGCCTCCATGGTGCCAAGTGGATGAAAGCAGATTTGGAGCGGCCAGCTGATGGACTTCATTACAGAGGTGGATGCGGATGGAGAAGGCAGAAGACGTTGACTTGTGCCTGCAGCGAGTCAGGAAGACGAGACATGAGAAGTAAGGAGAGCTTAAAAGAGGAATTTACGGCTCTGCATAAATGAGTGTGTCAAGAGGCTTTGCTTGAGGTGTTTCAGCAGAAAGGCACGCTTAGGAACGAGATGTTCACAATACTGAAGCTGAGGCTGAACCTGCAGCTCATTAGCAGTCAGGCCTTCTTAAAAGAGTTGTTATAAAGTTGGGAAAAAAGCTGGTTTGAAATAACTAAAGAAACAAATTAAACAAAAAGAAAAGGGACATTGTTTAAATGCTAACTTCTTTTGCAAAGAACCAAGGCTTCAAACTCAGGTTGTTTTCACACCAGACTCGTTTTGATCAGGGACCAAAATGTCAACATTTGTCACATTTCCAGCTGCTGTGGTTCTCCTTCTCACTGCACTGAGTCAAATCGACCAAACCCTTTGAGTAGCCTGTTCCCCTCCTCGCCTGTGGGGGCGCTGCACCAGGAACCACTGAAGGAAACGACACGAAAACCTCAGAATAAGAGACTGAGCGCAACTTCTTTCTTCAGAAAATATAACTAAAAATAGAAAAGGGTCATATTCCAGCAACCATAGAATTTCTCTTTTGTCTTGATTTAATTAGAAAGAAGTTGAGTCTGTTAATATAACTAATCATGTTAGTTATATTAATTATTTTCATTTTGGTCTTTAAAATTCCAACTTTTCCTAATTTTGGTGTGTCTGATGATGTCATTTCTAAAATAATTTTAATAATCTTCTATAATCTGCAGCTGATTGAAAGTGTGTTAATATTCATCAGCAAACAGAAAGTGGTGCAGAAAAGTAAGGAAGACATAAAAATGTGATGTTGTTCGACCCGAGTGGCTGTGCAGATCTAAATCCTGTTCATGAAGCCTTTGAAGTCCCAAAAAGCTTTCCATGGACATACTTATCCATTTATTGGGTCTAAAATAAACTCCTTTCATCCATCTGCCACGTTTCTGTGCATGTTACAGGCAGGATGGTATTTGTCTCCTCTCAGTCAGTCAGAAATAAACATCATCTGAAATGCTAATATTCAAGTTTACAAAACGGCATGACTCAGTGAACCTTTACTTAGAGTTTCATTTTAGCCCCAAGTGTGCTGCGTCGGCATGTTAGCAGCACAGGCCTTGATAACGCTGCCATGTCGGGTTATTGTTGCTAAGCTACCGTTAGACAATTTATATGAGCAAGGATTTTATGGAATAGTGAAAACACGTCGCTTTCAAATCTTCTTCAGGATGATAAATTTATCAAACGCTTCCGAGACGCTTTGGCAGAATGCATGAAAAGAGAGGAAGGAGCAGATCCTGGCAGAAATCATCCAACAGAAGTTAAATTTACACGTCCTGTCAAGGTTGCAGCGTTCGTGCCTCTTAGTGTCATTGAGCAAAGACTCGGCTCCCACGCTGTTCTCCAGGGCCTCTCTGATAGGCTGGCTCACCTTCACCATGTTACCATGAGAAATTAATGGTAACAAAGACAGGAAGCTTCAAATGGTGCAGCAAGAGCTGCTGCTTCATCCTGACACAAACACAGAGCAGCTACTCTTCACATTAAGAGTTTGATTATACATCCTGGACAGGTCGCCACTCCATCACACGGCAACATGAGCTGGGTTTACAGCAGCCATAAAATATTATGCAAATTGGAAATACATTTGTTTAATGTAAATATGGCAATTTTGAAAAAGCACTCTATCGATACAAATATATTTAGCAAAACAGCAATGGAAGCACTTTTTCTGCATCATGAGTCACATGATCAACAACAGGATGTTACTACTGGTGGAAACACTGAAGAAAACGACAGGAAGTAGCAGGAAGATGGGGGTTTGTTTTTGCACAATGTGCAGCAAAAAGTTATGCGTTGAATCCACAGCTCTTCTGTAAAATCTACAATTTTCCTTTTTTGCCAAAAAATGATTACAAAAAAATTATTTTGGTTATTATTTTAAGAAGGAGACCATTTTTTCTTCTGAGAAACAACTTCATCCGTTTTTATCTCTTGTTATGAAAACACCAAAAACAAGATATATATTTTAGATGCTTTACAAGAAAATATGAATGCGTGTCAGAATCTCTCTAGAACTCTTATTGTAATAAAAAGACTCCAAAACACAAAGTTGATCCAAGCACAAACAATTCTGACTTTTTAATAATTTTTTGGTCACTTCACTCTAACTGGCAGCAAGATAAAAACAACCCAGTTTTGGTCTCTCTAACAGAGTCGCTGACTTTATAACAAGTGTTGCAGGTTGCATCGTTCTTCAAATATGAAGAAGTTATTACTTGCTTTTTTCAACCCACAGAGCACAAACCTGCACAAGCAAAAGCTTCAGCCGATATCACTGGAAGATCACCTAAAGCAAAAAGTGTTTCTCAGGAGACAAGAAATAAATTCTCAAGTTGAAACTCTGCAAAAGCAGATATTGGTTTTCCTCATACTGCCTTAACCTGTGAAGCTCAGCGCTGCCCTGTTCGCCGGCGTTCTGCTCCATCACCCTGATCAGAGCTGACAGGGACACAGAAAGCTGCTGAGCCCCGGTTCCCGGCAAGTCTCACCTGACAGGACATCAAGACTGTCAGGCACCTGAGCTGATTCCAATGTGTAAATGCAGCAAAACACAAAACCCGACAATCCTACGACAGCTTCTTAGGGCCTCTGCAGGTATATATGTAAAAAAAGAGGAGTAAATTTATGCCAAAAAACTAAAATCTTAGATTAACCTCAGACATCTAGAAAAACTTGAAAATTTCAAAATTTGAAAGCTTGAAAATTTGCTAGAAAAAATTCTGAAATGTTGAGTTTGATCTCATTTTTTTTATATAAGAAAAACAAGGAAATCTTTAAATTTGAAAAACTGAAAATTAAGAATTTTTTTAGATTAATCTTGGAAAACTCGGAAATAGCTGAGTTTGAACATTTTTAAAAATTGCTAGAAAAAGTTGGAAATTTTGCGATTAATCTAAAAAACTTTCTAGTTTTCTGAGTTTCAAAAATCAAAAACTTTTGATTTCTCAAGCTCAGAAATGTTCCAAGTTTTTTCTAAGAGATTTCTGAGTTTTTGTTCAAGCAAATTTGTGACTTTGGAAACTCAGAAATGTCCACATGTTTTTATAGAAAATTTTTTGCCAAAATTTACTCTTCCATGTTTTGGTTTTTCTTCTGTCTACACTGTTTATAATTCTCACTAAAGTCTTTTCATTGAGCCTTGCAGAAGACGAGGGCTTGCATTGTTGTCCCATATTTTGCAGAGAGCTAGATGATTACAGTAAAGTTTAAAAAACTTTCTGAAAAGTTTGCCACAAAATCAGTCATTTTATGCTGCAACAATCACAAAAAAGCATCCCACATCCCGGAGGGTCTGATTATTAGTCTGGATTTTCAGAGAGTATTGAAAACTTTCAGTGTACTTTTGCTTTCCCATTTTACTTGCAAATTTCAAATATGAATATAAATGATTAAGATAAAATCTTCATAAATTAAACGGTGCAGAAATGAAGCTATATCCTTCGCCCATGACTGGAGGCTACATTCATAAATCTAGAATACGTGTTGCACAAAACTACAGAGAACTGAGTTTTTCTTGTTTGTAGACGCATGGAGAGTTTCTGTCCCTGTACTGGATGTGACACAGTGGAGGGTGGACAGGTACAGATGAGAGTGACAGTGATTGTTCTGCTATTTTTATGGAGTTGCAGGCAATAAAGAAAGAAAAGTTTTGCAGTAAAGTTGAGTTTGAGTTGCTGGAAATCCTTGGAGCAACGACGCCAGGAAAGAGGCAAAAACGAGATGATCTTCAAGATGAAAAGAATTAGCATTAACCATTTGCCAATTAATCAATTATTCTTACTTTGGAGCTCAGAAGATTAAAACCAGAATTCTGAAAAAAAAAGTGAGATTAAAAAAAAGATAAAATAATTTGTTTTCTCTCATGAAGATTTTCAAGGGAATCCATTTATCCAAATTTATTCAAGTGAATTTTCAGCTCCTTGTTTGTGAGCCTGTTAATTAAATCAATTTAATCATGTGAAATGTCAATAATTGAAATTTATTTTAATTTAATCGCGCCTTTGGTTCTGCTGGAGGACTGTGCTGCTCCACTGCCCTGTTATTGCTCTTATTTATCAATTCATCCAAGACTATGAGGCATTTTGTTGCTGTGTTGATTCTGAAAAACATAAATCATCGTCATGTCACAAGTAGGTTATGTCTGATTGCTTGCCTGCGTTCATCACACCCCACAGGAGTCATTTCTGCTTTTTTGTGTTTCTTACCATCGAAATCAAGCAGCTACAATTGAATTTGTCCCAGATCTCCAGCATCAGACATTTTTTCCCACCCCAAACAAATTGCCTTTAAGCTTTTCCCCTTTATTTTGCTTTGCTGGTGTTATAGGTTAGGACTCAGTGTAAGAACTAAATATTTGTAGGGCAATGTATTCCTTTTTGGAGCATAATCTGAAGCCTGTGGGCAGATCTCCTCGCTCCTCTGAGTCCAATTATACAGCGTGTTGTGTGAGCAGACGGGTGGTGGTGCAGATTTAGCCCCCGATCGAGTCGGCACCAGCCACCTCCCTCCTCCCAACCCGCTCTGACACCCTCTGACTTTCATATAAACTCAGCTTCAGAAACGCCTGGACACACACACACGCACACACACACCAGGCAGAGGATTCTGTTCAAATTTAACGTGTGCCGCTGCTGCTTTGTTTATACTCTCAGACATCTAATTAACAAAACTGAATTTATTTAATCATGTGGCTGAAGCTGGAAAATTATTCTCTTTGCAGTTGCGTTTTTGTATTTATTGCTTCCACTGCTTAGCCAACAGTCTTTTCTCTGCACAAACAAAGCACATATTCTTAATTCAATGTTTTCTCCTGCAAAACCTTCAGATGAGATTTGTCAGCTAAAGCTATCGACTAACTGCAGCTTAATTTAAAGCTCACAAATCCACCGTGCAATGTTCAGTTTTATGCTACAAGATAACACATCCACTGTCTGTGAATATCTATTATTGAAATGTCCAAACAACAGAACTGGACAGTAAATACAATGAACTACATTAAAAATATCAGGATATTTATTGGTTATAAAAAATGAAAATACCCTGGTTCATGAAATTAAACTGACTCATTGCAAATCGACCAATCATGTCGACTCAAGTGGTTCTGAATCCATGTTTAAGTCTGAGGAGTTTGTGCAGAAAGCAACAGAAGCTCCAATAAAAACATATTCCAGCTAAATATGGTGAACAGAATCAGCTGGTACCAATTCTGTCTGCTGAGAAGAGAACTGTAACGTTTCCACACCAGACAGTCCGCTGGATTTGGTTCGATTGGGGACCGAAGTTGCAACATTTTCAGCTAATGCGGTTCGTTTTCACACTGCACTGTGTCAAACCAACCAACCTAATTTAAAAACCTGTTCCCCTGACACCTGCGGTGGCGCTGTAATAAGAACCACTGACTGAAACAACACAAAAACCTCTGAAGAAGACACTGAACACTACTTCTTCATAAAATTTAAATAAATATGGAGTGGCGTCAGATTTTAGCAGTTGGAAGATTTTCTGTTGTGACTTTGGTAAAAGACCACCAGCCATTTTTCATGCTAGCGCTAAACGTTGTTTTGGTTGTATTTGCCCAGAATGCCCTGCGCTGTAGTCCTGCTTTCGTAGCGGTCTATGATTGGCATTCGAACATCGCCAGAGTTCATTTCAACCAAACTGAGGTTTGTTCCTGAGTTCAGTTTTGGATTACACGTTCACACCTCCCTAAACAAACTGAAATTTCCATGCAAACAAACTAGAGTTCGATTAAAGTGAACCAATCAGGGCTGGTGTGAAAGCTCCCTAAGATTCAGCAAAACTGGAAACCAGATTGGAAAAATGTTGCCTGGTCGGATGCGTCTCAATTTTATCTGCAAGATTCCGATGCTAGGTTAAGACTTTGATATAAACTGCATGAAACATCTTGTCTTGTCTTAATGGTAAACAGGGGAGAGAGATATTTTCTGGGCAAACTTTGGACCATTTATCACCATGTCCATGCCTTTGCTTTTCCCCATTCCCATATTCATACAGAGGATCACACTGCCGATGGACACACACCCAACTTGGCTAAATCCCAACCAAACATTAAGCCCTGGAGAGAGACTAGAGTATGGAGGAGAGCTTTAAACACAACAGTGAGTCCATTGAGCGCCACAATCACCAGATCTCAGTCCAACAGAGCAATTTAGAGACGTGGTAGAAGACGATGTCCTCATTATGAGGCACAGTCAGCAGATCTGCTGTGGGATTTGGTGGGTTGTGTGTCCAGGTTAACTGCGTTCAGCACTCCAAGCCAACAATACAGTTTCTAATATTTTCTGCTTTCAAACACAGAAGCAAGACTTTTAACACCTAGAAGTCATTTAGTGTTACGTTGGCAGCAGATTATTAATAGATAGATAATAAAAATATCATTAAAGTTCATTTTTTTCCAAAAAGGTAACCAAATAAATGTAACTTCCCCAATCTGATTAGATACAGAGATCTAACACCCACATACTAATAATAGTTGTTACAGTAAAAAAAAAAAAACACTACAACTGCAACAAAGTTTAATAAAAATAATTCTTAACTGTTATTGTAATAGTTCAAATATTTAAGTTATTTTATGGCTTTCAATGATTTTAACACCCTTTAAAGTCTGTTTTTATCATTATTTAGTTTGATTTTCTGGCAAACTATTTCAGATCTTGCAGATTATTTCACTTGTAAAAAGACATTTTTCCCATGTTAAAGGTGAAATAATCTTCCAGTGGAACTAGAATGTTTTCATCAATATAAAATAAGGAAAGTTTTACTCAAAAGAAGCTCTTGCTGAAAATTTGCTTGTTAGTTAGTTTTGTCTGCTAAAAATATTTGCACTACAAAACAGTTTTTGCAGTGCGGCTACGCTGTAAGAATTGTTTTGAGCTCCTTGTTAGCAAACCTTCTGGTTTCCTTCCAAGAATGTTCTTTTAGCCGTCCCCCAGTGGGAGAAGGACGGTTGGCAGAAGTAGGACTCACAGGAGAGATTACGAATCAAGTCTGGCTTGGAAAAGCCTCGAAGCCCCCTGCTGTTCTGCAGATCTCTGTTCAGGATGTAACTCCCACTCTCTGGTGCTCCATAGGTGGTTGGAAGAAAATTTTCCACGAAAATGATCAAAAACACTGAAGGAAAACTCTCACCTGCAGGTGACAGTATTTATTCTGCCGCTTCAGCCTTACATGATGTGATGTTACAGTCTGTGATCGATAAGGTAACAAAAAGTCATGTTTGACGTCACACAAAAGGGCAAATACTGAAAGATTCCTTGCAAATATTTCTAATTTAGCACCACAGAATTTGTGAATTTTGATTGCAAAAAATAAACACAACCAATAAAATCCTGGAGGCCCTGACCAATGTGAAAGGATGTTTGACATTATAAATGTAAACAAGTACTTATTGAATGCAGACACAATAATTCATTAATGTTTTAACAGTTTGAACATTTGGTTTTGTGTCAGAATCTGCTGCTAATGTGAAAACTTATAACACCAGGATTAACCGACTGAAGTTACACAGCGACAAAGGTTGCAGAGGATTAAAGCAAAAACAAAGGTTTATTTTTCTTTTCTTATTTACGCGTGTCATCATTGTGTATTTTTGGATCAGCTTAACAGCGTGAGGCCCTGTGGAGTCTTTAAAACCACTGATCAGAGTCTGAGGCTGTAATGACGCCCAGTGGGAGGAAGATGATGCTCCGTGCCAAAAACCCTTCCTCCTCTCTGAACACATCTGCTGATCAACCTCCTTCCACGCCTTCCCCTCTTTTCACTTTGATACCCAGCATCTCTTTCCCTCCTCCGTCCCGACCAGCGCCGCTCATCATTCAGCGCTTCCATCCCCGTTAACAGATGCCTCAGACACCATTTAACAAATAGCACAGCGAGTTTTTGACAAATTAACAGAGAACACAAGCCTGTCATACACCAATGTCTGCTGCCAAGGCATTTTGTAAATCATTGTCTGCTTTTCAAAGCAACAGCTCAGACCAAAATTATTAATACCCCCTGGCAGATAAAGATTATAAGAAGAAGTTTGTTTATTTGTTGTAGGAACGGGATGCAATTAAGGTTTATGTGTCGAAGGAGGTGATCCGGCATTCTGGATGAAAAATAGCCAAAATTCACTTTTGGGACAGAATATCAGCTTATTTTTCACATTTATGTCATAGTTTATCTGGTCCTGCAGTGTAAAGTCTAAAGCGATTTGAAGACGTTTTTATTTCACATATTTTTTTGACTGATGCACCAAACGTCTAGTCAGGAAAATACACAAAGGAAAGAAAAACGGGTCCAGCAACATTCTTTCATAGCCAACATAAAACAGCAGAATAAACTGAACAAGGAGAAACTGAAGAGAAAAGGAGGAATAAAGTCGTTATGGTTGCATCTTCACATCACAATGTTACAATCAGATGTCCAGTGCAGTGGCAATATTCCTGCAGAGCAGCGTTTGAGATGTGTCAGCTGAAATGTAAGTGAAGCTGTTGCTGCATTTCAAGTAGCATATGATCCAGACGGAGGGAAGTCATTACTTTTCACCGGCAGGAGAGGAGCAGTCGAAGCTCAGACAAGTCAGCTTGTCTCAGCTCAGGCTCTGATTTTTGTTCAGACATACCCTGAAGGAGAATTATGGGAAAAGTCGATGTCTGTAAAGCTTCCAGAATGGTTTTTATTACACCTGGCAAAAAGTCACATTTATTACTATTTAGTTCTGAAACGTAAAACCTGAGAAATTAAACTAGATGTACATGAAACAAAAATACATCCAGCTACGCAAGACAAAAATCAGAACAATGCAAGTTCAAATGATTCATTCAACACTGTGACTGATTTCTTATTTTAGGGTGTTTTCACACCTGATTGTCTGGTAGACTCAGATGGATTGGTTTGAATATTTGTTAAATTTTCAGATGCTGTGTTTCTCTTTCACACTGCACTGTCAAACGAACCATCCTGTTCCCCTCCTCGCCTGTGGGGGCGCTGCAACAAGAACCACTGACGTAAACGACACAAAAACCTCAGAAGAAGAGACTGAGCGCAACTTCTTTCTTCAGGAAATATAACTAAAAATAGAAAAGGTGTCATATTTTAGCAACCACAGAATTTCTCTTTTGTCTTTGGTAAAAGACGGCGAGTCATTTCTCCCAGTAGTGCTGGACTGTTGCGTTTATTTTATTTGTGTTTACCCAGAATGCCAGGCGCTGCAGTCCACTTCCTGCTTTGGAGTGGTCTCTGGTCCGTTTGGTGTTCACAAATGTATCTGAACAGCACCAGAGTTCACTTATAACCGAACCCAGAGGTAGATTTGCAGGCGGACCAGAGTTCTCATTTTTGGTCCGAATCAACGTTTGATTACAACCTGAAACAAACCGGACTTTCAGATGAACTGGAGTTCAATTAAAGAGATCTAAACAGGGCTGGTGTGAAAACATACTCAGACTCCCAGTTTGGTTCTTTGAATTTCCTTTATCTGCAGTTTTTCCCTTTTTCAATTTTTTCTTTCTGCTTTAAAAAAAAAGATCTATATCAGATCAAACTCAAGACGCAGATCATCACTGCAGCCGCTCTCACTTCACGGCACCAACACTTCGCTTTGTTCATGAAAGCCGCTGAGACTTTTCTGTCTGTCCATGCGCCTTTTCCCAGGTGACGCCAATCCCATTCACACCCTGCAAATAGAAACACCTCAGAGGAGATGTGTGTTTGTGGGGGTGAGACGGAGGCAGTCTGGCTGAACGGTGACCCCGGGTCATGGAAGAACCAGGAAGCGATTCGGTTCAGAACATGGATGTAAGTCCCAGATAAACATGAATACTCTTGTTTTTAAGAAGCTCAATGCAGAGGCAGATGTCACTGCAAACAAACTGAAAATAAATGATATTTTGTCTTCCCACATTTAATTTAAGAAGTGGCCAAACGTGCCCCAGTTTCACTCACGGTTTGCTAACAGGATAACAGGCTGCAGGCAGCTCTAAAAACTAAAACCTTATAAATGTGCTGCAGCAACTTCAAGCAGAAAGAAACGCTCCCACATGGGGTTCACCTGCATTTCTCACTCAGGAGCTAAAAACAGATCAGACCTTCCTGAACCCTGCTCTCTGACTGACAGCCCTTTTAACTCATCTTATTCCTTCTTGGTGCAATGTTTTGAATCTGATGTAAATTTGACCCTATTTTTGGGTCTCAATCATTTTTTGCTGTTTATATAAATTTTACAGCTGCTGCGGCTCTAAAAGTTGCGTTTGATGCGAAATGCATGGTGCAAAAATGTTGCTGTTATTTTGTGATTTGGAGGAGAGAAAAAAAAAACTTCTGGAAGATTTTAAATCTGTTTGGGAAATCAGAAACATTCTGACGCAACATAACATCACAAAGTTTAAATGAGAGGCTCTGGCAACGAATGAATGTGTTATCTGTGCAATGAATGAATGTGTGCGTGCGTGTGTGTGTGTGTGTGTGTGTGTGTGTGCGTGCGTGTGCGTGCGGGGGTGTGTGTGTGTGTGTGTGCGTGCCTGTGCGTGCGTGTGTGTGTGCGTGTGTGTGTGCAGACTCTCAGTAGTTTGGTATCCTTTCTACTATTACTGAAGCATTCTCCCCTCTCCTCCTGTAACGTGCTGTTGCTATGATACCAGCCGCAGATCTTTACTCCCCCACTCACAAACAGGCTGTGTTCGTGTGTGAGACATCTTCTCCCCAAACTCACACACACTCACGCACACACACACACTCACGCGTACACACACTTCTATAAATCATAGCTTCACACCTCAAAAGGTCACCTGTTTTGCAATGTGTCTGCAGACCTTGTTCCCTCCTCTTGAAACCTGCAGAAAATATAAATATAGATATCAGTGTTAAGCAGAAAGCAGCTGGAATGATTTAAACAGCGACATCTTTTACTTATTTGAATAAAAATCCTTATTGGTTTAATTACACTAGTTACACTAATTTACACTAGTTCAGGGTTTCAGGCTGAGGATAACAATCCCATTTAACAAACTCATGGACCACTAACTCCAGTCTCCTCCACATTACATTTTAATACGTGAAACCTGAAATTAAAATATTAGTCTCGTAACACTTTTATTGCTTTCTCTGTTCATCCATGCTGTTTGTAAATGTGACGGTCCATAACCAAACCATGATCAAGTCCACTCTGCGTTTGAGTTATTTGCAGATTCAGAAAGTGTGGAGGATTTTACTCAGTATGCCTGACGTTGTTTTCTTGACACCTGTATGTTCAGTTTTATCCGTAATTATTATTTTTTGACACAATCCTTCGGTAAGCTAACTGTAGAGTCACTCTTTGAGCCAATCGGGAGTCGTTTACATGCAGTACCTTGCGGACCACTCGGGGTCGCCGTTTGAGAAAGACTGTTCTGTACAAATGTATTTTCCTTAAAAAACATTTTATGGATTTTTTTGTGGTAGAAAAAAGACAGAGTGTGAATGTGATCAGATCAGTCAGTAAGACAGTGCATTCTGCTGCTGTTCTGTACACAGTGGTTCCCATTGATAATAAGTGAGAATGGCTGCAGCACATTAAATTAAACTGACACCTCTCAGAATAAGCCACTCTGTCTTCCGGCTTTAAAAAGTCTCCTAATTTTAGTTTTGCCAGAGAAGAGATGAGAATTTGCTGAGCTCGAGGACGGGACGCAATGAGAGATGACTCACTCGAGTCAAATAAACTGCTGAGCGGCGAAGAGACTGAGAAGCAAACAGGAAAGACAGAAACTCATTATACAGTCAGAACCAGTTGGAAGGCAGAGACATAAACAAACCCAAACGGTGTGTTTTATCTCACTAGAATACGCATCGCTTCTCATTTAAATACGCATCACTTCCTGTCTGGTTAAACAGCGTTCAGACTTGAAACAAAGCAATTAGAAAGTAATTCTCCCTTTGCTCAGGAAGGTGGTTAAAACAAACAAAATGTCTCCATTTATCATGTTGTAAACATCCATCCATGAGTCCGTCTGTCCGTCCGTCTGCCTGTCAGTCCATCCACATGTAGGTCTTTAACAAAATCTAAAATATACAAATACAAATTGCCCCCTGGGCAGAGAGCCATATTATACATTTTAGGAATTGAAACGGCTTGATTTTATACTCTATTATATTTCCTTATAGTGTTTACACCAGCTTAATACTGTCAGTGTAGTAAGATTTTGTATTAATGCAGTCGTATTTTCTCAGTTTCATCATGACTGCAGTAAAAGCAAAATCAATTAAATTTGACTATTTATAACGTCTTAATTTGTCCATCGGCCGGTTCAGCAGCTAAAGTAAAATACTGCAGCTTTAAAATTTATAAAAGTTAATGGGATTTTTTTGCAGCATTTTTTTCTGTTGTAAGTTAAACATTGTTTTGTCAGGAAATGGAGGGGAGGCTAATATTCACATTAGTAGAAATTCAGTATAAAATCTGTTTTCAGTGTCAGTTTGCTTGAAAGCAGCACCTGATGCAATGATCCACTGCACCTGTTTTCATTAACTTCAGGATCCCCTAAAACCAAGTCACAGCTCCCAACCGCAAAGGCTCCTTTCATTTTAGAAAATGGCTCAAATAATTTGGTGTATAAATGCAGCTGAAGTATTTTTATGTACTACAGAATAAACATTACTGTTTGTTATGGTTCAAGGTGTAAAGAACCAACATGTTGCAGATGCTGCTGGAAATTACATCAGAGCTAACAAGAAACAGAAATGCTTACATTTTGGGCAACTTGTGGGAAAATGTAACCTTACAAACAAACATGTGAGCCCAGTTTTGCTGCATAATCGTCGATTCCTTATGCTAATGAACTGGTATTATTCAGAACCATGAGATGAGAAGTTATGCACCAACATAAGCAGGAACAAATCTGACTTTTTGGCTCATTCTGCAGCCTGAAGTTGGTTAGTGCAGTCAGTAAATAAAGCTTTCTTGTTTCATAGCAAATTTCTCTCAATAAATCTCTGAGTTAAGAAACATTTAAATATGTTTTTATTTTATTTTATTTTTTTATCATTCTTGATGCTAAAAGTGCTTTTGTTCTGGTAAACCTCATTTCCAAAATGGATTCCCGTCAGGTATTTTTCCAGAAAAAGTACCAAAATAAATCTCTCCATATACACATCCATGCCACACTTTTTAGATATTTTTTCCCAATAAGTGCTTAAAGCCATGAAATCTTTTACTTTAACTGATTTGTGTGTCTTAGACACATAAAATCCAATTTGACTACATTGTATTTGTTCTTGTGACTTAAAAAAATGAGAAAAAGTGCTAATATAATGAATATTTTTCAAAGCACTCCACACAGAGGAACAGGACCAGATACATACAGTATACCTATAAATTCCTCCCTGCAGCAGAAACTGCTGACGCTCTGAGTCACTGTCACCTTTAGAAAGTGAAGGTGGGAAAGTATGAGCTGGTGTGATGCCTGGAGGAAAAACAAAACGAGTAGAAATTAAATTCAGAAAGGCGTGACTGATGAAGAGTTTGCTTTCTTTGAACACGATATTCCCACTTGTGCATTTTATGAGCCAGTAAATTTCACTTTGTACCACTAATATAATTCCAGAGGGTTGTTTATTTACTCAAATTTTCTGACAGCTGCTTAAATCGATCATTTGTAGCAAATGTTTATGGAGTGTTACATCCTCTGCTTCATCCTCAACTATCACGCAAACTGTGTAGAAGGGAGACAGTGGAGCGTTACTGCCTCCTTCTGGTTGGAAGGTGGATGTTTAAAGAGTCGTGTACAATTTAATGCATCTGGTTATCTAATTATTGATATTGATTAAATTCAGTAAATAAGTGAAAAAGCTACTTATATTAGTAACTCAGTTATCAAAGCTAAACACATTCATTTATCACAAGTTATCATTGGTTCCATGATCTGGAATGAAAACATAACATTATAGATTAGAAAATTAAATGAGACCAATTTTGAAAAAAGTATTTCTAACAGAAATTTGGGCCTGATAAAAAAAAAAAAAAAAAATTAATACTGCATTAAAGGTTGTTAGTTTAAAGGGAGTGAACAATTTTGAATCTGAGAAAAGTTGTAAAAAAAATAATGTGTTTGTCTCTTTAGTTAGTGTATGTAAACATCTGGTTTCAACCGTATGTGAAGGAGAAACTTAAATTCTGAATTTAACACAGAGCCACTAAAGAGAAGCAGGAACAGAAGAATTTTCTCTTTTTAATTTTCGTCAGCTTTTGCTGCAGCGTTTTGGATTAGCTGAAGCCTTTTAACTGCATTTTGTGAACTTCCTGGTAGTAAAGAATTACAACAGTCTAACCCTGAAGTAATAAATCCATGGAATAGTTTCTCAGCCTCACTGAAAGAAGAAAGTTTATTCTGTGTCCAAATTATAACGCATTCTCAGAAACTATTTCCCAACAGTTAGATACCGAGCTAGATCAGTTCATCATTAGATAATGGTGGACTAGTTTTTAGTACCCGGTTAGTTTCACTCTCATTTCAAGAGTTGGTAACCACGACCCAGGCATCTGCAGACAGATGGCGCTGTCTGAGCCCCCCAGATGGCTGTTCACACTGATCCAGGCTCTGCTTCTGCTGGGCGTTTCTCCGTGTTAAACCGTCACAACATGCACACTCAGTTTGAGATAGTAGTGACAGGACTCCACTAAAATTTTTATTTGAGTTAATTGCAGGGTCTGTAATATATTGCATTTTAATTAAAAAAAACAACATTTTCCATTCAAAAACCCCTTTTGCTGCTAAATTATTGAATGACGTCAACATTAAAGATATATATTGTTTTTAATGTGTTATTTAGATTGTTTAACTATTAGATTAATGCAAAGTGCTATTCCACCCAGTCATCTTTCCAGTGTTTCAGGAATACCTGATCATTCACGAGGCTTCTTTGGAAATGTGGACTGTGGACGCTAACATTAATGCTGCTGCTACGTCTTTAGCATTGAGATGCTACCTTAGCTTTGCCGATAGGCTAGCTCCTTTTAGCACAGCTTGAGCGAACAATAGTCTTTCCCAGAGTCCAATCAGATCTTTTTTTTTGTTGTTTTTTTTAAAAAGTAACTGACAGTAGACCAACAGAAGCGACTTCGTCGTTCATCGCTGTTGCTTCAGGATGTCGCTCATCCGTCACGTTTACAGGCACACAAAGAAACATTTTTGTCTGTTCCTGGAAGTAGGAACACCTGTGAACATACTATGGCACATTTAAAAAGAGGGAGCCTTTATTGTTGTTGTTTTTTTACAACTATGCAATACTTTATGCTGATCCATCAGCAAAACTCCAGTGAAATACACTTTTTGTTGCAACCAGACACCTGAAACCTGGTACCAAACTCAGAGCAAATTGGTTCATTAATAGAAATATAGTCCAGAACACAGAGCTGAACAACTGAACCAAAATTTTATCAATGTGTTTCAATGAACTCAAGACCAGAACTCAACCAGATTGAAAAGAAGAAGCCTAATCTTGCAACATTATTTTCCCACTTCTACTTCTGCATTTGCTGCAGTGGCTTTAACATGAACGTCTCTTCTCACATCTGCAGAAACCAAGTGTCGGTGATGTTCTGGGAGTTGATGTTGCTTCTGTACTCGTGCACCAAGTGATGAAAATGTGCTTCGTGGTAATGAGATCTAAGAAAAGCAAACCAAGTTCCTCCAAAAGATAAAATCAACTTCTCTGTGTGAGCTTCTTTAAATGACCCTAAAGAAAGGAACAGAATCTGAATAAAATGAAACGGAAAACATTTGCTGAGTGAATAATGGCAACCTGTGGATAATTTGGATGGATTTACTTTTAAAACGCTACTGTAATACCCATTGTTCACTTTATGACCGGTGAAAAAATACCATGGTGAGCAGAATGTGTGATCTTACCACAGAAAGGATTTAATTATTTGTTGTTTTTATCTCTCTTTTTTACTGCATTGTATTTGTTGTTATAACTTTTGACAATATTATTGCTATCTTGCCTTCTTTTGTGAACTTATAATGTCGGTAAGAGATACAAGAATAAAACTATTGAAAAGTGTTACATAAATAAGACCAGATGAAAAAAATACTACATATAAACTTTTATTTTGTCCTGGCACAGAAATATTGCATCGAACAGGATCTTCTGTATTCTATTGAACTGTTTTGCTGTATTCATTTGCTGTTTGTTGCTTCAAGAGGAAGTTGCATTAAATCCATACAAAATGATTTAAAAAACTTGAATAATGCAACACTTTCCACTTGTCTTGGTTATGAGACTTCTTTAAAAAGAGAGCAAATTATTGACCTTATAAGGAAATTAGATTTAGATGACCAAAAAGTTTACTTCCATCAGGAAAATGTGCAGAATGAACAGGTTATGACTTCTTCTTTAGAGATTTTTTCCCCTTAGATTAGGATCAGGTTTTGGTTTTTAGATAATCAAACTGCATGTTTATGTTGTGAAATTAACCTTTTGATGATCACATTTAGGATAAACTTCATATGAATATTAACTTCGCTCCTCCAGATGTTGTTGATTCTGGTGACATAAATCTTCCAGCTCTGGTGACGTTTCTGGTTGCAGGTTTTATAGGTAAATCCACGTTAGATCTTAGTTCCTTGTTCTGAAAATTTGAGGTTTTAAAAACATTTCAAGCCTGTGAAAACCCAAACGGTCGAGTTCAGCCCATCCCTGTGAGCTGCATAAAAACGGAAAAGAGATGAACCTGAACTCCATCCTGCATCAAACTCCTGCAGCGTCTGGAAGGTTCTCAGCTTCTTCATCCTCACAGCATGATGTCACACAGTTGATAGATAATTTAAACTTGTTTTTTACATTTTCTTTAAAACGTTTTCTTATTTTGGATGCATGTTTGTAACTTGGCACATCTTTGCAGATGACTCATTGTTTGTGTTTTGACTTTAGGTCACCTTCATCATGATTCCTGCCGTCCTCTTCCTCCTTTTGCTCTCAGTGATGAATGTCCTGCTGGTAAGTTTGAAATAATGAGGTAAAGCTCAAGTTTATGCTCAGTGAAAGTCTTACAATCATTGAAAACGATTGTAAGACGTGGGAATTAATCCCTGTATAATTATTTAAAATTTAGCCAAAAGGAAAAACAAATAACTTCTAATATTTTGTTTAATAGAAAAATAATCATTTGCCTTGAAAAATATTTTTGGCAGGCAAATGATTGCCATTTTTATTTATTTATATATTTTGCAGGGAACACCAGTTGTTGATGATGATAAATCTGGTGAGTGCATCGAACATTAATACTTAAACAGTATAAATGTTTAATAACGTAATTCTTTCTCTGTGTTTTCTGTGGCATCATGTCTTAATACATGACTAAGAGAGAGAATGCTTGCTAAACGATAAATGTACAGGTTGTTATTGTCAATTAATAACTGAATATTCGTAATTTAAAGAAACATTCTGATGAAATCATTGTAGCAAAATTGCTCAAGATTCAGGTTGCATTAAATGTTTAGTTTGCAAACATTGGTTGGTTTGGTTTGTTGGATAATGTGAAAACGCCCGTCACGTTATCCAACATGTAGCAAACATTTGGATAACGGATAACATTTGGTTTCAGGAAAGATATTAGATTCAAATTAATTCTGTAGGGACGAGTTATGGGAGACAATCTAAACTTTAAAGAAGGCAATAGGAGAAAACAACAAAACATTACTAAAAGTTAAGTATAACTTGCATAAATATCTATTTAGGTCGACGAGTTGTAATCTTTATGTTTACAATGTGAAGTAAATTTGACATTTATTGTCATTATTTTAATATTGATGTTGATTTTTGGGTTTTATGTTTGATTTGCAGTAGAAACCCCCAAGCTGCTTGATGACATCGCCGTCCCCGACACCAGGAATGCCCTGCACTGCCAGAGGCTGCAAGTTTTGTCCCAAAGAGATCATGTCATTGCAATTACATCCATTTCTTTTCAGGCGAGGGGTATGAACACACACGCACGCCCACGCGCACGCACACGCACACACGCGCACGCCCACGCGCACACACACGCACGCCCACGCGCACACACACACGCACGCCCACGCGCACACACACAAACAGCTCCAATGTAAGACGCAAAACCTTTTTCGGAAGGAATATATGTCAGAACATTGTAGTTTATTTTATTGTCCCCAACCAATTACCCTATTGGAGGCCAATAGGGTGCAAACATGCAGCAAACAGCCAAACACATGAATGATGCGAACTTCAAAACACACAAGCGTTAAAAAATAAACGTAGCAAAAATCACTGCAAAAATTGTTTAAACATTTAAATTGAAAACGTGTTTACTTCCTACCAGTGACTGTTTGTACCTCCAGGTGTTGGTCCTATATTGGACGTCAGAACGGAGGACAGAAAATCTCTCTGCAGAAAAGCGGGTGTTTGTACGGCTCCACTGTGGAACATGAAGTTCTTCACGCTCTGGGCTTCAACCATGAGCAGGTCTGCTCCGACAGAGACAAATACGTTTGGATTCAGTACCAGAACATCGAGGAAGGTAAAATTGAAGTCAAAAGAATCCATTCATTGTTCTGTACTTCACTTATATAGATAAGAACATATGATTTTAAAAATAAAGTTGCTTATTTTCAGCAAATTTGCTTCTTAAAAACACTTGTGAAATCACCAGTCACACAATTATGACTGTTACAAGTTCTCAGTATTTACTGTGTTCTGATTCCATAAACAGGAGAAAAGCACAACTTTGACAAAAAGAAAACTAACAACCTGGGGACTCCATACGACTTCAAATCTGTCATGCAATACTCCAAGTGAGTCTTTATGAGCATGCATGCAGTAATAAAGTAGAAAGTTTGCTCTGCTTTAATTATCTTCACTGTTTCTTTGAAGCAATGCCTTCTCCAAAAATGGGAAACCAACCATCGTTGCCAAATGCAACCCAAAGCTGAAGTTTGGACACGCCAAAAAAATGAGCGTCAACGACATCGCCCGTGTCAACCGGCTTTATAAATGCTGTAAGGAAAAACAACAAAGATAAATGATAAACAACTATCTATGTAGATCAAATTACTTATTATTTTTTTTCCTTTCTTTGTTCTTTTTACCCAGAACTGCACAGACTGAAGAGCTCGGCCTCCTGCTGCTGCTGCTGATCTGAGGCCTCACACCAAAAAGCTTAGCTAGCATGAATATATATTCTTCTGTCCTTTTCTTTAAATGAACAAGTAGAAATTATTTTCCAGTCTGGTTTTGGAAGAGTTTTGTGTCACCAGGTGGATCAGAATTTTGTTGCATGTCAGCCTGAGAAATAAACGGCAAACATATATACTGTCTATAATCGCCACATTTATTTCCCTGCTTTTATGTTTTTGCTTTGATCATCAAAGAATATAATTAATTTGCATAATAAAGAAGGATATTTCAAAGAAAAGATTATGGTGGAATAATTTTTTTAATTTTTTTGCTTGAAATATAGAAGAGGATTAGAGCCTCTGAAAAAAAAATAAAATAAAATTTCCAGAGCTCTGAAAATAAATGCAGAACATATATTTTCACACACACACAAATATATGAGTAAATATGTATATTTACTTTAGTGAATGATTATAGTTGCATGACTTATTTACCTATTTAAAAGTACAGAGAAGTGCAACATGTTAATTGTACTCAGGAACAAAAGTACAACCTATTCAACAAATATTTGGCAACAGTGGAAAAATACTTATTTTAAATAAAACGATAAAAATCCAGCCTATTTTTGGCCTCATGGTTTAGTTAGGTCTGTTTTGTCATCTTGTCATTGGATTTCACAAGTCAAGACAGTTTTGGTTAAATTAAAAATTTAGTTGATGCCTTTTCATTTAGCTAAATTACCTAATTTTACAGCACATTTTGCCTTAAAAACTAACCTTAAAAATATGTATTATTTAATCTTTCTGTAAAATATGTCATAAAATATAAATAGATGGGCTTGTATCCATCTATTGACACCAGTCCATCTATTGATAGACTGCTGTCTATCAAAATGAGTGCTCATTTTGATAGACTGGTGTCCCTATCCAGTGATTCAAAACAGAAAACATTCAGTCACAACTGTTAGTTAAACTTATGGTCAAGTGATTGTTGTAACAGTTAAAAAAGTGAATCAAGTGCACTTTTTTATCTTCTGTTTGTTATTTTATTTAGTTTCTATATTACAAATAGAACTAAAATGCTATTAATTCACACAAAACCTATAGTAATGAACTTCTTGGGTATTTAATGTTTATATTTTTATGCTGTTGTCAATCAAAATGAGTACTCACTGTTCAATGTAAAATTTCTGAATCAGGACAAAATGAAAACACATGAGCAGTATTTTAAAAGTTAATCCTTTCAGATAATTTCTGAAAATAAAAATGGACACCATTTTTAGGATACTGACTGCTCACAGCTAGTCAACATAACCTCACATCTAGTACTGATTTTTTTGATTGTTTTTAGGAAATTATCTAACTGGTGTTAAACACTTTACACATATGGAGGCCTTTTAGTTTCCATTACTCTGATACAGTTTATTGGACACCAAAAAACTGTAAAAATGGGTTTTACAGTTTGCAGCGGGAGCGGATTTATCAGAGGGCTATAATCAACTATAATAAAATTCCAGTCTTAAAGTTGTGTGACATTACCGGTACATGAATTTAAATCATGCTAAATGAATTTATCCTGTGCATGTATCAGATCTTACTTTTAAACCTGCAAAATGAATGAATGTTTAAATTGTCGGTGTTTGTGTTTGATAGGGATGTGAGCAAAGTCAGTGTATAAACTTACAACATTTTTACTCTTCCTGAGTGTTTTTTGAAGAGGTTCTTTGTTTTACTTTCAGCATACCAAGTAATTTTGTTTCTTCATGTATTTCTACATGTATTTCCTTCTGTGCAGCTTCTTTAGAACCATCACCATCAAACAGGAAGCTGCAAATGAATAAAGAACTAAATAAAAATGGTTAAAACTCCAACAGTTAAATTAATTTTATCTACATAGACAAACAACTCATAGATAGTGTCAACTGGAGGCATTTAAAATATATATATGTATAATTTAAAAAGCTCACTGATAACTGCTGAGCATATTGTCTATATATTCAAATACATTCAGCCAAGAACAATTGTCCAACAAAACTATTTCTATAGGCTTTCCATAGAGAGGGGAATTACAGAATAGAAAACTACTCCACAAATATTCTGAGGACGAAGAAGCTGAGAACCTTCCAGACGCTGCAGGAGTTTGTTGCAGGATGGAGTTCAGTTTCTTCTCTTCTCTGTTTTTATGCAGCTCACAGGGAGGTGCTGAACTCGACCATTTGGGTATAAAATCCAACAAAATCTCGAAGCCAAACTGGAGGAAGTGCTGCGTTTTGAGGAGAAAATTGTTCTGTACAGAATGCACATTGATTAAAACATAGACATTTCTATTTGTCGGATAGTCCTTATAATCCCAAACACCCTGGGCATCACAACAGCATCAATAACATTCAGGTCAAGCCTCTTATGATGCTGAAATAATGTTTGGCTTGAAATGAGACAATTCATGCAGGAGCTGAATCAACTTTCTGTTTGGTGGTGATGAAAACAACATGGCCGACTTGTACAGTTTAGACTTCTAACTTCTTGGCAGAAATGTTTCAGATGCCATGATGCATTCTGCTATTACTGCACAAAACAAACATGTTCTGAACTTTACCTACAGTAGTTATGGCCAATTTTCTTTGTTTTAGAAAAGAAATACTTGTATTTGTCTGACATTAAAATGTGATTTTGAGTTGTGAATCTGGAAAGTATAGAAGTCTGGACTGTAAGGACAGAGAAACTTTTTTGCTGCTGCTAGAACAGCAGTTTGAAAATATTCAAACTTTAAAAGGTCATATTCAGGGTAAAGGTGAAGTCACATATATTTCAAGACCTGAACATTCGGGCAAGATTCTTGCAACAGTACCATCGTCTTCCTGAGGTTCATGTTGTGGGTTTTAACTCAGCCTATCAGAAATAAAGGCACAGACTGGTTGGCCTTAAATGGTCTTTGTTTGATTTCAGTGAAGGTCTTATAAGCAGGAGAGCTGAGCATCAGCTGCACAGTTTCAGACGTCTGTTCTTTTAAACTCTGCAGCATCTCTTCCATCACTGCTGAAGTTTTGGCTTCCAGAGTCATGACTCCAGCTCTGCTCTTCATCCTCATCTTCGCAGTGGCAGATGTCACTTTGGTGAGTTTAATTCTGCAAAGATTAAAATTTGATGCAACCAAAAACATTTAGGAATTTTTAATCTGTTTGATTTTTTAAAAAGAAAGAGTGATAACGTTTGCATTTGTTGAAATTGTTTCTGTTTGTGTTGCAGAGTGTACCGGTTGACGATTATGAAAATGGTGAATGGAGTAATATCCCCAACATTTGATGCATTGATCTTGAAATCTAATCTTTTTTTTTTTTTTTTACTTGTTTCTATCCAGATGAGTCAGTGGGTGATTCTGAAATCATTCCAAGACCCAAAGCTGACTTGAGTAAGACATTTTTTCAAAACAGAAAGTAAAAATACTCACAATAAAAGGAACCCGATTGCAGGTGCAAACACTTGCTTAGTCAAATTTGTAAATTTGTGGTTTGGTTTTATTTAACGTTGCAGCTAAAAAGACAAATTTTTCACAACAAGCAGACAGTGCAGACTATTCAAACTTCCCCCTAAAGCATGTTGCATTTCTTTTTTGCTGTGTTGCAGAAACAGCTGTGCTGCAGGGTGACATTGCCGTGCCAAACACTTTGAGCAGGAATGCAGATAAATGCACCGAAAGAGGCTGCAAGTGGCCAAAATCAGGACGCTACGTTTACGTGCCATACTACATCTCTGAAACTTTCTGTAAGAATCTTTGGTTTCACCTTCGACTCATGAATGCCGATATATAATTAGTTCTCTTTGTTATCATGTAACTTTACACAAGGTTTCCCAATATTCTGTAGCTCAGGCAGAGCGTGAAGTCATCATCAGAGGACTGCAGGGCTTCAACCGCTCCACCTGCATCCGCCTCGTCCCGTGGAAGCCCGGGGATAGTGATCACATCTACATCGAGTCTAAGGACGGGTGGGAACACACACACACACAACCTTGTTTGTAGGCACTACTGGGGGCTCAAGACAAGACCATGCTTTTTGGGAACCTCCCTTTCTGAAAGAACTAGCACTCTGCAAAAAATTATACAGCATGCGGGAGGGGCAGTGAAAAACATTGCACTTTAAATTTACAATAAGACAAACTAGAGTTCCCAACAAATAATAAAAACTACAGGACCAATACTGCATCACACACTATAAAGTAAAATAAACTACATTTTTAATTTTTTTTAAAGATTTTTCTTATCAAGAATTAAATATGTATTTAAGACATGATTTGTCTTAGAGTCGTGTAGCAACTGGTTACAATTATTTGAGTAACTATTTTAAAAATGTACTTTTAGAGGAACTTTTACTACGATGAACTTTTTACGTGTGTGATTTGATTGTGATGTATCGCCTTCTCTGACAGTACTAAACTTTGTGCCACCGCAAATATTTAATTTCTTTATATTTTAGGTGCTGGTCCTATGTGGGCCGTCAGGATGGGGGACAGTACTTGTCCCTGAAGAAACCAGGCTGCGTGCACAATGAAGTTGTGCAGCATGAAATTCTTCATGCTCTTGGCTTCAACCATGAGCAGGTCCGGTCCGACTGAGACAAATACGTCAGGATCCTCTTTGACAACATTGAACCCAGTTAGTTCACAAAGAAAAGCTGCAAATTGACTCACATCTCTGTAAAAATGATGCGTAAAGGTTTGCCTCTGCTCTGAATTCTGGTGTAGATTTTAAATTTGCTTTCGAAAAGAAGAAGACAAACAACTTGGGGACTCCTTATGACTTCACCTCTGTCATGGAGTACAGGAAGTGAGTTTTTATGACAATGCATTTATTACTTTATGTGAATATAAATTAACTTCCTTTCTCCTTCTGTGTGTGGTTGTTATGCCACATTTTCCATACAATTAGAGAAATTTGCATAAATGTGAAGCAGTAAACTAGTTTGGTAATTGTCAGTAATAATTGAATGACTTATTTTTAGTGATGCCTTCTCCAAAAATGGAAAACCAACCATTGTTGCCAGATGTAATCCAAACCTTAAATTTGGAAATTCGAAGGAAATGAGTGCCAATGACATAATCCGCATCAACATACTCTATGAATGCAGTGAGTAAAACATGATGCATAAATGACTCTGTTGACATTCAAACATGCTAAAGTCACCTGGTTCTCTTTATTCCCTCAGCTGGATTTCCTGGGTTGAAGAGGTCAGCCTCCAGGCCTAAACGTCCTAAAAATCAACAACTTCCTTTCTAGACACAAACGACATGCAGTCAGAGAAATACATCACATTTACCCTGATGATTAATATAAAGCTGACTCATAAAAGTAGCAGCTCTATATCAGATGTTTCCCTTGTTTCTTTGGTTCGCCTCATGCAGGAAGCAGGTCAGGTTTTTTGGGTCATTTTTGTAGCTTAAATGATCTGACAAAATCTTATTTTTCCTTTCTATGTTTCATATATGATTCAGAAAATCTGACTCATTGTCATTTTTAATTTGTGGGATAAATAATTAGGCCTCCCTGTTCATAATTTAATACAGCATTTTGAAAAAAAACAGCTCAGTTAACAGAAACAAATATTTGGCTCTATAACACACCTTCTCTCTTGAGAGTTGAATATTTGATGCCTTTCTATAATAATTAATGTTAGAAATGCCAAATGATTTATGTCACAAAAAAATGTACTGAAAGAAAAAAGTTCACTTTATTTCCATGTTAAAAATAAGAATGAGTAAAAATTTAAATTTAATGAATATATTAGATGAAGAAAGAAAACAAAATATCGTTTTAATTTCTTTTTCCACTTTCACGTTTCCTTTGTATCATTTATTCTGTATAAATTACTATTAAAGCCAAAGCATATGCATCATTCCTGTGGTTTTGACTGTTTATTTAAAGGCGAGACTTTAACCTGCTGTCAGTTCCAACAATGATCATGTTTCTTAAGAAATGCTTTTAGTTTTTAAATATGCTCAGTCGTAGGAGGAAGGTCCAGTCACCTGTTACCACTGATACCATTTTTTTGTTCTACATTACTAAAATCTTGAAAATACAATTTTAATATTGACACTTTTTATAGACTCTGAGTTTCAGTTGCGTGAGGTATCTGGGTTAAATGGGGAAAAAATCATGTTCATAAAGAAACAAGAACAAATAAGGAGAATGCACACTGGGTTCTTCTCTTGTTTTTACTTACTGCATTTGTAAAGCTTGTTGACACGACTGATGTCATTGGCGCTCATTTGACGGGCGTTTCCAAACCTCTGGTTAGGATTTGATTTTGCTTCGATGGTTGGTCGGCCGTTACTGGAGAAGTCGTATCTTACATGAAACAGGAGCAGATTCAAAGTAAGACCACGAAAAAACAACGAAATGAAGATGGTTCAACAAAATGAGGAAACTAAAATAAACACAAATACAAGAAAAACTGTCTGAAACAGAGACAACGCTACATTAAAAAAGAAATAAAACTGTTGAGTTAAATCAATGTAAAAATAAAAGATTTTTAAATGGGATTTAAAAGATAAACTCAGCCTCAAATGAAATTGTGGAATCTGGGATTTACAGGTTAACGGTTTTAAATATTGTTGTCAAATACATAGAGGCATGAGTAAGTTTTTAGTTTCCTTTAATGTAAATAAGATTTAGTCCTTTTAGCAATCAAATAAAAGAAAAACCTGATAGTTGTACTCATTTGTTTTTACACTTTAATCAAAAACTGTAAAACACCTGAAGAGTTGAATCGTCTTGGTAACGAGTGACGGAGAGATGCAGTGGAAAACAGACATTCTGATTTATGTTGCTGTCCTGGAGCCAAAATGCAAACTTTTTACTTTACTGATTTTAGTTGTAAATCTGTATCTGCATGATGAACCTGAAAACCCTCTTAAGAGAAACCTAATCTAACTTAAAAGAAATCTTAAAAATTTAAATATCTTCGTACTTGAAGTTATTTGTTTTTAAATAGCGCATTTAACAAGCAGGCATGCAATTTAAATCATCAATACTCACTTGCCGTAATGCATGACTGAGGTAAAGTCATAGGGAGTTACTAAGTTGTTCGTCTGAACTTTTCTGAAATTGCCCCTCTGTCCTGTTCATAAATCAGGAGACAATTTTGAAAGAGTTACAAAATTTAAAAGTATTATTACTCTAACTTTTTAATAAACTGTTAAAACTTTAACTGCTGACTTTGTTGAATGTTGTTGAAGAGAATCCGGACGTAGTTGTCTCTGTCGGAGCGGACCTGCTCATGGTGGAAACCCAGAGCGTGAAGAATCTCGTGTTGCACAGTGGAGTGATGCACACATCCTCTTCTCTCTAGAGAGATGTACTGTCCGCCGCTCTGACGCCCGATGTTGGACCAACACCTGCTCAAAGACACTGTTACTTTAATATGCCATTATTCATCTGTCTGACAGGCAGAGAGAGGTTTCAACATTGCAATCTGAGGACAACAAAAACAGCAAATATTGAAAATGCAAAGTTCTCAGTTTTGAACATCTAAATTTGCACCGTTGTGTCATTAATGTTATTTGGTTTGTGAACGAGACATAAATATCTGAGAATGTTTTGGGTATATTAAATAAGATACACAAATAAATTCACATGTGAACAAGCTTGCTCATGTCATTAAAATCATGCCGCAACATCGTCCTCCAACTACTTCCTGTTGTCTTCCTCTTTGTGGTTTGCTCCCGTAGTAACATTCCCTTCTTGATCATGTGACTCATGTGTTGCGGTAAAAGTGTTTCCAGTGTTTACGAAATACAAAATTGCTGTGTTTCCATTCAGCAAATTTCTTTTCATAATTTAAATTTGCACCATTTTCTGGTTAATGGAAATGCAGCAGAAGCACAGCAGAAACAGAGGATGGAGCTGGCTCCACCCGCAGCAGCAGAGTTTAAATGAATAGTCTACATTCATTTAACAAATAGTAGCAAATAGTAACATTTGTTTCCTACCCTCCGTTACGTTGAGGAAAGAAATGGATGAAATCTCGATCACCAGAACGTTTTGGGACAAATCGAATGCATGTGGCCTGGGTGAAGCTCTGCATGCCTCTCATGATGATGTTCTTCTCCTTCTGGGCTGCAGATATCGGAAAAATGACATCCATTAACACTTTGTTCTGTAAAGAACTTAATAATAACAGGTTTGATCACATTTAGTTTGTAAATTCAAGCTAAAACTACTTACAAAACTCAGAAGAGATCTGGTAAGGCACATGGACGTAACGGCCAGATTTGGGCCACTTGCAGCCTCTGGCCGTACACGGGTCCGCGTTCTTGAAAATGGTGGTTGTCACGGCAACGTCTCCATGGAGAACTAGATTTTCTACAACAAAAAAATAGAAAGAATAGATTAACATAAATTTTGGTACCACTGAAAATTTTAAGTAAAAACAAACACTGGAATAAAAAAAATCTGTAAAGTGGTTTAGCAAAGACAAAGAAACAAATCCAACAGGATCAGCTTTGGTTGTTCAACTGTGTAAAGCAGCTGATTTGTTTCCATTAAATAAGAAATAAGACGGTAAAAAACACCGTCATCATTGCTGGGTGTTTTGGTTTTGGCTTGTAGATTTTGTTATTTCTTTTATTCCCTGCTCATCAGGTTTTTTCTTTATTAGTTTTTTCTTTTGGATTATTCCTGACATGTTCTTCAGTCAGTAGATGCGTTTCCATAATTAAGCAATTTGATCATTCAAAAATAAATTTGCTTCATCTAAACACGGCTATTTTTTAAAATATTTTAACATTTTGTAATTTGATATTTCAGAGCTATCCAAACTAAACATGTAATTTAACTTGGTAAAATCAACGCCATTCTAAGAATTTTAAGCATTTTTATCTAATATGCAGTGTTTTATTTGCCATTAGTCTAAAAGTAGAAATGGGGGCCTTTGCACTCGTAATCCTGAACAAAATTACTTAAGTGTTTTTAAGTGACAAAAATGTTCAGAAGTAAATTTCTCTAGTTAAAATTTATCAGAGCTGGGCTCTTTAAATCTCACTCTTTAAATGTTTATCTGATTTAAATTTTGTGTACTTTGAAGTTTTATTTACCTAAGTCAACTTTGGGCCTTGAGTTGTCGTCTGTGAACTCATCTGAAGGAGAAATCAGAAGATCTTTATGTTTGAAATATTTGCGTTTTACATTAGCAAAGCTTCGTTTTCAACTCACCGGTTTGATTTTTCATTTCAGCTGGAGCACTCTGCAAAACAAACACAAATTTACACATTAACATCTAGTTAACAAACCTTTGGTGGACTAACCTGCTTTAATTTTTTCTTTCCGGTTCTATAATAAGGACCGTATTTTTTAAAGAAAGTATGTTTGTCAATATCCCAAACTTACCAGACAGACATCCATCACTGAGAGGAAGAAGAAGAAAATAAAAGCTGGAGTCATAATGATGGTCCTCACAAAGTTTTATGTTGAAGTAAAGAAACAAAAGCTACTTGTCTGAAGAACCAAGAGTCAGAAATTAGCTGATCTTCATCTCCTGTGGGTTTATAAACTCATCTGAAAATGTATTAAGATCCTTTTAAGGTCAATCATAAATCAAAAGCGTTGCTGATAGGAAGCGTAAAAATAGGAAGTAAACTAGACTAGTAATGCTGTTACTGACACATGCAGGAGACGAGGGCAGCATAAGTGACTCACAGTGATTCATCTATTGCAGTCACATGTTTCCTAACGTTGCACAATTGTTTTTGTAAATACACTACCACTCACCAGCTAACCTGATTCTTGGGGATTTGATTTATCTGCTGTCTCATTTCCTTGCATGGCTAAAACTGTCTGATTCTCTCTTTTTTAGATAAACTGGGCAAGTCCAGAAAAAATGAAAGACACGCAGCCCATGATGATTTGTTTTGGTCATATTAGCCTAATGCAACATTTCCACCCCAACAAAAAGCCTTTTGACCACAGATAACGAGAATAAAATTCAGCAAAGCCACCGAAGGCAAACTTCACCTTTGCATTATTACTGACATATATAAGTTATTGAGGAAGAACAAACAGAAATGATCTCAATCGGTTTTAGATAGTTATGAGATGAAATTATCATTTTTCTTCGATTTTACTTTTTATACGTATATGTTTCAGTAAAATGAACATTGTTCTTTTATTCTGTGAACTACTGACAACATGTCTCCAAATTTCAAACTAAAATTTTGTATTTATTTGCAGAAAATGAGAAATGGTCAAATTAACCAAAATGATACAGTGGTTTCAGACCTCAAATAATGCAAAGAAAACAAGCTAATATTAATTTAGAGACAACAATACTAATGTTTTAGCTCAGGAAGAGTTCAGAAAATCAATATTTGGAGGAATAACCAGAAGGTTATTCCTCATTTTCTCTTCGTTTTGGCTCCTGTTAGTGGGTGGGTAATAATCAGCAGTAAGTTTGACATATTGTCCTCAAAATTGATGTGTTAGAAGCAGGGAAAATGAACAAGCATAAGGCTTTGAGGAAATTGGACAAAAATCAAACTGTGATAACCAGATAATATCCAAACCTGCAGCTTTCATTCTGTATTGATCTAAAGTGGTCCAATAAAGAAACCGGGGGAAGACGACTGCAGGTCTCCAGGGCTGAAATATACAGCAGTTCTCCCTCCAGTTTCAGGGTAACAGCCCCAGCAGCACTAACTCTGTTAGACACGCCTCTGGTTTTCTCTCTGAGTTCTTGGTATTCTGCATAGAATGGCCTCCTTTTCTAGAAGATAAAGGAGGAGTACATTTCTGCCAAAAAACTCGGATGTTTAGAGAATAATCACAGACATTTTATAGAAAAATAACTAGGACTAGTTTGAAAAGTCAAAAATGTGCTAGAAAAAAATTATTTTTCAGATTAATCTCAGAAATTTCCTACAAAAAGACAAAACTTTTAAAGAAACTAAATTTTTTTAGATTAATCTAAAAAAAAAAAGGTGCGATTGAAAAGTTAAAATTTTGCTAGAAGAAACTCAGAAATTTGGTGAATTCTCTGAGAAATGTTTTGTAAACAACACTTGGAAAATTCTGAGTTTGGTGAAAATTTTTTCCTTTTTTCTATCTGCTCTGGTTCTAATATGCTGCCCTCTCCTTTCTGCCTGCGGTTTGTTAGGCCATCATGTGTTTATTAGTCAGAACCAGAAAGTCCCTCTGGACCTTGATTTAGTTTCCTAGTTTGACTGAGTCTGAAGTATTGACACTGATTTCCTGATCAATATTTCAGTCATTTGGTGCTGGTGATCCTTGTGAACTTTGCTGTTTTGTGTTGGACTGGTCCATTTTTGTACATGTATTTAGCAGAAGCTAATGCTAATGTGGCAAATTCAATTGACATATTCTGTAATGCCCTTATTTACTGAATTTGAGTTTATATCTTGGCTCCATTGTTTGTGTTTTTATGTTATTCTTGTACTTTTCTTGTTTGAAAAGGTTTAAAAAAACAACCAGCAAAAATGGATTCATTCTATCCATCTCTAGAAGCCTTTAATTCTGTAATGAAGATAATACCAACCCATCAATTAAAACACATAGTTCTAATCAAAACCATAACCTCATTCCAGCCTCTCTGCAAAGCAAAAAAGCAAATTCAAATCAAAGCTATTAATAAAACTGGATGTGGAACCTCCCATCAATAGGAGACGCAATGCAACTTTTGCCCAGCAGGTGGTTCCAGAGGATCTCTTTAGGCCATGTTTTTTTTTTTTAACAGATTAGAATATATTCCTGCAGCAGAAAGATTCTTGGCTGTTGGTTGTTGTTGAGCTGATCTCTTCAAGACATTTTACTCTGAGAAAGAACGAAAGTCGAGACATTTAGAGACAACTGAAACAGTTTTAGAGACTTTTTAAGACTTTTAAACTCCATTTATGTTTGGTGCTCACTGCATTTGTAAAGCTTGTTGACGCGGGTGATGTCGTTGGCGCTCATCTGAGTGGCTCGCCCCCAGTCATAGTTAGGATTGGACTTGGCAATGATGGTAGGCAACTCATTTTTGGAGAATGCATATCTTAAACAAGACACACATATATCCTTAGTAGTAAGTACAAGTGATTCTTGAAGATGATTATGCTGTTTATTTCAGTATGGCACTCCAAACATTTAAAAAGCTGTCCAATCATAAAAACTAAAGAACTGTGCCAGGCTGACTCTAGAAGCTTTTGTTTGAGTTTGAATGAATCACATTGTGGGAGAGAAGTTGCCTGGAACTCACTTTCTGTACTGCATGACGGAGGTGAAGTCATAGGGAGTTCCCAAGTTGTTGGTCGCTCTTTTTTTAAAGTTCTTTTCATGTCCTGTGGAACAGTCAAGAAAAAGCAAAGTATCAGTTATTTTCAAACATGTAGCCACAAATATTTTCTATCTGGAAACTGCAAAAACACAAGCTGTAAAGTCGACCTGGCTTGATGTTTTGGAAATAAATCCAAACGTAACGGTCTCTGTCAGAGCGGACCTGCTCATGGTGGAAACCCAGAGCATGAAGAACCTCATGCTGAACTGTGCGGCAGGACAAGCAGCCATCTTTATCCAGGGAGATGAACTGTTGTCTCTTCTGACGTCCTATGTAGGACCAACACCTGACATGTTCCCATGGAGACCAGAAAACAAAACAAAAGAACCACAGTGTGAATGGTGATGTGTTTCTGTATTACTCCACTCACATTAGAGAATTATCCTACATGTTTTCCTGCAAAATAAAGTGCTTGAATTTTGAACCTCAGACCTCGCTAACACATAATACTTATAATTTTCTTCTTTATATGCTGGTGATGTCAGTGAAACCACGTTGTCTACATTTAGACACATTCTTATTTTACACACAAAAAAGATAAGAAAAGCAGTAACATGCATAACAATGCGTGGCTGTCAGTGTGTTCAGAATTGTCTTAGATGCATAAAGACTCAATCATGTGATTCTTGGGCTCATTCTGCCGTTTCTAAGGTATCGTTTATTTTGATTGTTTAGAGGTTTGGTGTGATTTATGCTTAAGGAATAGTCATAACGGTTATTGTTAGACAAAATGTCTGAGTTAGGCACAAATGCAAGGATTGTGTATGTGTGTGTGTGTGCGTTTGTTTCTAACACCTTGTGGGGACCATTTTCCTGACCAATGCTGCATTGTGGGGACCCACTGCTCCTTGTGGAGCCTGGTTGTGGCCTGGTCCCCACAAGGAGAAACGCTGTTTTTGGGTCGGGGTCAGATTTAGGACTAAGGTGTGAATTGAGTTTTGGTTAGGGTTAGGTATGTAATGGTTAGGATAAGGTTTAGGCTGTAATGTCCCCGCAAAGATAGCCACGCAAACGTGTGTGTGTGTGTGAGAACAGTGTGTTCCTACCCGTCCTTTGATTCAAAGTAGATGTAGTCCCGATCCTTGTGACTGTATGGGATGAAGCGAATGCAGGTAGACTGCTCAAAGCTCTCGAGTCCTCTAAGAATGACGTTGCGTTCTTTTTTAGCTGCAGAAAATGAAACATTTATTTAAATCATTTCATTTCATTCTCGACTGATGAAAAACTAATAATTGGGAATAGGCTGGTAACTTGTATCTAGGTACATCAAAGAATATTCTGAGTTTATTAGGAGAATAAAGTCAGAATCATACAACTTTATTCTCACATTATTACAACAATTCTCATTTTAGTTTGACTTTATTCTTGTAATTTCTTTCTTAAATGTTTGTGTTAATTCTGTAGTACTGTAAACAAATGGATTGTTTTATTTCATACAGTTAGAATATAAATATATATTAGCATGTCTGCTAATAGTGACAGAGGTGCTTACTATAGTTAGTAGATATGTAGTAGGGCACACGGACGTAGGAGCCACGCTTGGGCCACTTGCAGCCTTTCAGCGAACAGAGGTCTGCATTCCTGCTGGTGACTTTAGGAATCGCAACGTCGCCTTGCAGTACGAATGTTTCTGGAACTAATGAAGACTCAGTTTAATTCAGTTTAATGATACAATACCAAATCACAACATGTCACCTCCAGTCACTTCACAAAAACAGATATTTCAATTCAATCATGCATCCATTCTTATTCTATCTGAGGGAACCCTCACATTGCGTTGAGGCATGGACTTTGCAGAAGCCCATCCTACTGAGAATGCATGTGGCAACAGTGGAGAGGAAAAACTCCCCTTTAACAGGAAGAAACCACCAGCAAAACCACAACTTGGCTCAGCGCAGGTGGCCATCTTCCACCACTGAGACACAAAGACTGACGTAAAAACACTTTCCTTCCATCCATCCATCCATCCATCCATCCATCCATCCATCCATCCATCCATCCATCTTCATTTACTGCAAGAAAATGGGCCATAAATCACCCAATAATGAGAAACGATTAAGTCTTGATGTATTTTTCTTACTACATAATTTATAATTTAAATATTTAGTCTTACAAAATTGAGCTTTGGGTCTTGGGGTGACATCAGACTTATCTGGGAAACAGAATAGAAGGAGTTTAGGTTTGAAATGTCCCTCAGTGAAATACAGACATGGAGACAGAGAGAATCCATGAAGAGAAAAATTACTTCAACATATTACAAAGTATCCATCCATTACTCAAGTAAGAATAAAAGGATTTTTTCATTCAGTGGGATGGAAATCCAGAAATTTTATTCAAGTAAGAACACAAATACTTTAAAATTTTACTAAAAGTAAAAAGTGGAGTAAAAATATTCCTCAAAGTACATTTTTTATTTCTTTTTTTAGTTATTCAAGTAAACATAATGAGTTACTACCCAACTCTGGTCAAACATAATAAAATGTAATAATATCTGATTTGATTCAACTCACCAACCGGTTCCTCATTTTTAGCTGGTGCACTCTGCAACACAGACACACAAAGTCACACAATGTTTCAAAACATAAAAATACACGTTTTTTCTTTAATTTTTGTTTCTTTCACTTTTTTCTTTCTAAATTTTTAACAGATTTTAACATGATGTTGTCAGAAGTCACAGAGTAAAACCCACCAGAGACATGTCAGCCATCAAAAGAAAGAGCAGGCAGAGAACATTTGGAGTCATTGTGGAGTTTCTTTGAAACTCAATACCTGAGCAAACAAAAGTAAAACAGTTAAATTATGTTTTTTCTTTGTCATAACATGCAGATCCCCAATGTGCAAATGTGGATCATTACCTGATGAGAGATGAAGTCAGAGAAGAGTTTACCTGAAGAAGAGGCTGTTTGATGCTCTGTGAAACTGATGCTCTGCTCTTTATAACCAGTTCAACCACTAAAAGTGACCACAGCTATGTTTTCCTTGCAAGAGGAAAAAACACCCACTCATAATTTCACTCACAGGAAATGTCAGTTGGTTAAAAGTTGACTCTCACATTATTGGTAATGTCAGAAGTTATGGAAACTTTCAGATTTGCAGAATCGGTGCTGGATATGCTTGTGCAATGCCGCTGTAACATGCATGTTAATAAACAAAATCCTTATTTGAAAATTACCAGTATTGATATTGAAATGTATGCATTTGAATATGCATACATTTTGAAATGTATGCATATTGTATGCATAATGTATGGTTTGTTGGAATACAAAAAGTGTTCCAACAAAGTTTGTCAGTTTTTTGGTTAGAACTTTCTGACCACAAACCACAAAGGTGATTTCAAAACATCTTAACTGGAAGTCTGTTTATTCACTGAGACATAAACAGACATTTAATGAGAAATTTGAGGTTAATATAAAAATTAAAAACTATAAACTATTTTCCTCTGTCTTCAGTTCCTGTGTTGGTCCATCAGATAATAGCTAATAAAATGCAATGTTTGTTTGCTACCTGACAAGGGTTTGTCAATGTTTTATTTTAATTTTAGAGACACAAACTAAAGCAACCTGGCTCTATGCGGAAAAGTATTTAGCTATCGACTAGCTAATCAATATTGACCAAATCTTCTTTCTTTAAATTCTTTTAACTGCAACATATTACAAGGTTTTTGAGCATCAACATTCTGTTTAAGGTTATGCCACAACAAAACTTAGTTTAAATCTGGACTTTGGCTAGGCAATTCTTTGTTATTCACACGACATCCATATTTTAAACCAACTCAATGTGCTGATCACTGCTTTGGCTCAACCCCAGACCGTCTCTCTGCAGCCGTGCATCAGGGAACCACAACCACATTCAGAAAACCACAACAGTCCAGAGGACAACCTGCAGAAAGCAACTAAAGCAACGATACAAACAGAGCCAGAGACAAGCATAATATGGCTACACCTTCGATAGAGTTTGTTTTGATTTTTTTGACCAACATGTCAAATGCGAATTTGGTTGATGATTTTGTTGATTGCTTGTTTCCATTGGTGACTGATCAGGTAAAGCACTTTGAACTGCCTTGTTGCTGAAATATTCTATACAATAAACTTGAATTGACTTGACTTTAAGAAAAGGTGTTTTGTGAAAATATGAAGCATTTCAACTTAATTTAGTTAAAAATAAAGCCAATGAGCTTGTGTACGGGCCACTTACTCCCTTACAGCCTTAAATATGTGTGATTGGTAAGGCCTGGAGACATAAGCCAGTTTTTGTCTGGCTTATCTGGTTGGTAGTATATATTTTAGACGTTTTCGGCTTTTGTCCCTTTTATCAACAAAGCTGTAAACTTCTGTCTTGTGGACCTTTGTAAAGGAGTCGTCTGTGAACTCTGAACTTTAGTGAACTGAGGGACAGAGACTAGCTTAATTTTTGTGACACAACAAGCCGTATTTTTTATGAAAAAGCAAACATAATTGTCAAGCAGATTGCCCTTGTTCAACTATTTAAATATGTAATTAAATATGGATTCTGGAATAACTGCAGTGTTTGCTGCACTGTTGGAACAAAGTGCAGCATTGGTCAGTGCGTATTTATGAAATGCATATAGCTTTAATCAAAATTATCATTTTATTCTTTTACATAGAGGCTCCATGTAAAGTGAAAAGCAATAAGCAAATTCAAATCAAAGTTGCATGAAGTTGACTGAAGAAGCTCCTATCAACAGGCGATGCAATGCAACCTCTGACCAGCAGGTGGCTCCAGATGATCTTTTTAAAAATGCATCCAGGGTTTATGCAGTTTAACATTTTATGGGCTGATTATATTCTTGCAGCAGATCAATTCTTGGCTGTTGAGCTGATTTCTTCATGTTATATCAGTCTATGATTTAAAAAAAAGAGACATTTAGAGAGTACTATGGCAGTTCCAGAGATTTTTAAGACTCACTGCATTTGTAAAGCCTGTTGACGCGGGCGATGTCATTGGCACTCATCCGAGTGGCTTGCCCCCAGTCATAGTTAGGATTGGACCGGGCCACAATGATAGGCAGCCCATTTCTGGAGAAATCATACCTTAAAGAAGGGATAAATGTATCCTTAACATTTTGATTAATTCATCGAGATGTTTTAACTTTTCATTTGACCATAGAACTCCAGTTGAGTATTTCTGTTCTTCAATCAGAAATACTAAACCACCATGGCAGACTAAATTTCCCTGCATTTTCATAAGTTTGAATGAATCACGTCGTGGGAGAGAAGTTGCCTGCAACTCACTTTCCGTAATGCATGATGGAGGTGAAGTCGTAGGGAGTTCCCAAGTTGTTGGTCTCTACTTTTTTGAACTGGTTATAGTTTCCTGTGCAGCAGTCAAGCAAAGAAAAAGTTTGTATCTGTTGTTTTCAAACGTTTAATCTGAAATACTTCCTATGTGTTGTTGTTTGAAAACTGTAGTAAAAAGACTTGAACAGGAAAGCCAGCCTGACTCAATGTTTCTAAAGATACAAATTTCTTAAAACTAAAGAATATTGACAAATGTTCTATTTTTATCTGTGAGTGAAATATGAAACTTCAAATTATTTAACTTCAAACTTACCTTCCTCAATGTTTTCAAAGAGAATCTTAACATATTGGTCTCTGTCAGAGCAGACCTGTTCATGGTGGAAACCCAGAGCCTGAAGAACCTCATGCTGAACTATGTGGCGGGACAAGCAGCCGGGTTTCTCCAGGGAGTACTGGCTGCCACCCTGACATCCCAACCTGGACCGACACCTGACATGGTCCCCATGGAAACCAGAGAAAAACACAAAGAATGTTTATGATGATCTTACTAAATCTAACTATAACTGACCTTGATCTCAAGATTATGGTTTCATTTAGTAAAAAAGTTTTTGGTTTGTGCTTAGCTTGTAATTTGAGTACTTTTACAAATTTCACCTAATAAACTTTAATAAAATGTAAATGTTGATGACAAATAGTCAGATTTTGCTCGTTAATACTTATTAGCCTGATGACTGATAAATTATGCTTTATTTATACTTGAGCTCACTTGTAGGACCTGTATCTGACTGGCTTTAAATAGATTCTCTGAGAGCCCTAAAAACAGGTTCAGAATGTGATCATGTTCAATTAATAGGTATAATTATCTTATTGGGCAAGCAATTACTATAAGAACAATTTGTTGTAAGTACATCATGGAATTTATTAAGTGGTGTGAGTGAATAAACTGAAACTGGACGATCCAATGAAACATTGTAGTTAAGAGAGCTACAATGGTAGCTCTCTTAACTCTCTGTCTTAATATTGTGATACCTTTAAACCATTTTTATTTTGTAGTAAGTCAACCCGTGCCTTAAAAACTTTTCTAGCAAAACGTCTTACTATAGTAAGGAGAGATGGTGTACGGCACAGTGACATAGCGTCCCTGTTTGGGCCACCGGCAGGTTGTCAGAGCGCATGGAACTGCATTCTTGTTTGTGGTTTTCGGCATGAGATGTCTCCCTGAAATATGTATGATTCTGTAACGACAAAGACAGAGACTCAAGTACAACAGCGGAGAAAACTATAATATCATCAGGATTGATGCAAACAATTCTGCAGAGGCCTGGAAGTGATTTGTTTAAGACCAGGAATCGTCAAAGGTCTTCGGATGTGATATTGAACAAACTGTTGGAGCTCCATAAAAACCGGCAACCGGCTTTGTGTCTGCATCGCCTCTAGGACCTTACATGGCAAAACTCTACATTTATGTTCTTAAAACTAAATGTTACTCTTTCCTTAGACACCACCCTGCTAAAATCTTTCAACATTTAAACAAACTAGACCTTTTTATGTGAAGGAGGAATGTCAGAACTTTTTTCTATCTTAAGGAAAGCGCTTACTAATCAAAAGTAGCAACTTGATTTAAAAAATCTTCCCCTTTGATTTTCATCTAAGTAAATGCTCCTTTTATCATTCAGTAAAAACAAAAAACAAATAAAACAGAGTAATTGTTGACAGATTTTTGTCTTCTTGTTACAGAAATTATGATTTTAAAAGTAGTCTCACCAAAATCAATTCTTGGTCTTGGGATGACTTCCAGAGAGTTGGCCATCTCATCTGGAAAACAGATTACAAAACCTTTAGATTTAAAATATTTATCAGTCAAATATAACATAAAAAACTGTCTTAATTCAACTCACTGACTGGATCCTCGTTTTTAGCTGGAGCACTCTGCAACACAGACACAGAGTTACATAATGTCTCAATGATGCAAAATAAAAACAGAAGGAAAAGAACCAAGATGGCCCAAATTAATAAAACATAATTAGCTTTATAGTTCTGTGTTTCTCCTAAGAGCTCAGCTCTAAAAGGTAGATAAATAAATACACATTAAAACATCATTGTAAAAGACAGGAGAAATCTACAATGTCCCTAATACATTATTGTAGTAATGCTGTGTTTTAATTTGTTTCGTTTATTTATCTGCCTTCAAGTGAATATTTCTAAGAAGAAACACACAATTATCAATTATCAATGTTTTATTATTGTCAATTTAACATCTTGAGCTACTGCTTCATTTATTTGATTTCCTTTTTTCCTATTTATTCTTTTCAAAAATGCAAATTTTAACATCATACTGACAGAAATCAGAGAGTAAAACCCACCAGAGACATGTCGGCCATTAAAAGAAAGAGCAGGCAGATATCATTTGGAGTCATTGTGAAGTTTCTCTGCAGCTCAACACCTGAGAAAATAAAAGTAAAAAAAATTAAAAATAGGTTTTTCTCAGCCTGTAACATGCAGATTCACACAGTGGAAATGATGAAGGTTACATTACCTGTAACTGATGAGATGAAGTCAGAGGATGAAGCAGCGACTGAAGCTGAAGTTCAGCTGCTTCCTTTTTATAACCAGTTCAACCAGTAGATGTGACCAAGGCGGCGTTTGTCTAATAATCTTGCCATATTTTCTCACAGGATGAGTTTCATCATTGTAGGTGAAGTAATGTCACACTAGATTCACACAGATAAGATATGAGTTACGGAAACTTCAGTCAACATTATCATCTCCGGTTTCTAAATTCAAAAAAACTAAAATTAGCAGCTCTAATTTATGTAATTTAGTCTGTCATAGCATAAAAATGAGGACTCTTTTTTTAAAGTCATATTTAAACCATACATTCATGTCACAGTTCAAAACTAAATATTCAAGTGGCAAACAAAATATTTAGTTTGTAAAAAAAAAATAAATTCTTGTGATACTCCATAAAACCTACTAATTGGTAAATTTCCTTTAAAATTTCTCATCATGATTGAAGCTGAAATGTTGGATGTATCAAGAGAAAAAAGGACCAATGGTATTAAATTAAATAATGACACCAAGATTTGGATAGAAGTTCATTTTGAATGGCTTGAATCAAATCTCATGTAACAATGACATTGAGCAGCGCTGTCCCAACTTTCTGTCACATGGTCCAAAAGAGTCGAGTCAAAAACACTTTCAGACCAAAATGAAAAAATAAATCAAATCAAACAAATAAAATGGCCTGTTTATAGTATTTTATTTAACTAACAATGGCACCACCTTAGATTTATTTCTGACCTCAGTTCTTAATCATAAAAAGAGACCAGATAAGATCAGGGGAAACGTTGAAATGACTTCAGGGTCTTAGAGAAAAAATGTAAAAAACATAACCACAACGCTATCTGTTACCAATCTTTGTTTAAAAATTGTTTTGTTCCAAGCAGCTTTTTTTTAGCACACTTAAATTTTCCTGGTAATCAGATAAAATGTTCTTATCAGAAGAAAATAATCTGAATAAATGGAAAAAGCAGTTTTCAAACGATTATTTAATCTATTAAGGGACATAAACTGAATCGATCTAATCCTGTATGAAAACATAATTGCTGCTAAACTTTAATGTTGTTTATATCGTTATTTTCAGCCATTCAAACAGGCTGACCACTGGTTTCACTTTCAAACAGTTCATTAATAATAAAGAACATTGTACAGAGAGCAGCAGCCACATTCAGCCCCAGTGTGATCAGAATGTTCATCAATGCTTGCTTTACGTAATTAGTTATTAATAATTATAGCTAATAATTAATTATTAATTAAATGATTAATAAAGTTCAAGCTGCTTTAATTGAATTAAATTTTTGGCATCATAAGCCAATCTTAGTTAATTCTGATCAGCAGCAGAAGAAACTCGTTTCACAGCAAGGAATGATCACTGACACACTCTGAGAATAATCAACTGAGAATTTATTAACAAAATAGATCAAATTTACAGCTGGATTATTACACAAACTACTACTGGCAGTCACTGTGAAGACAAAATGTCCAGAGGTTAAAAAAAAAAGCAAAGATGAAAAGGGTGACAGAAGAAAAAAAAACTTGTTCTTGTCCAGAAGATGAGGGTGGCTGGAGATGCAGCTGAGGTTTCTGGCAGAACCGGCGGTACCATTGGTTCAGAAAGAAAATACATTTTAAAACACTGTTGTTAGTTTATATCTGTTTATGATGATTTTATGTTTTCATGATGTAAAGCACTTTAAACTGCCGTGTTGCTGAAATTTGCTATTCAAATAAACTTGCTTGATTGACTGAAAGATCCTATCCTGACCCTGTTGAAAGAGATCAAGCAACAGAAAAATGAGCAACCTGCAGAAAACAACCTGCTGAAGCAAATAGAAGCTAAAATAGCTTTGCAAAGATGCTATCAGAGGCAGTGACAAGAATGTCATGCCACACCTTAAAATGTGTTTCAGGACAATATGATGCATTTCCACTGAATGTGGCTAAAATAAAATGCATGAGAATCACAAGATGTGCTTGTTCACACAACTCTTCAAAAAAATCTATTTATAACATTGAATATATGCAAAACATATTCAAGCTTCAAACTAAAACAGAAAAATAATAAATATGTATTTTTATTTTCTGTGAAAAACTGTTATACATCCTCCATTTAATGCAGCATTAGGCTATGGAAAAATGAAAGATAAACTAAGATTAAAGGGGCAGTTTTCAAAAATTGTAATCAGGTAAGAGTAGCACTATTTAAATGTATTTTTACTCAAGTAAAAGTAAAAAGTAGCCATTGAAGAAATTACTCAAGAGTGAAAAAGTATTTGGTAAAACGTTTACTAAAATACTAAGTAATCAAAAGATCGATCATTTTATATTTAACATTAAATCATCAGATGGTCAGAGACTCAAGTTAAGTGGAAGTTTTGGTATTTTAAGGATGAAAATGACAATAATTCATATAAGTACAAAAAGAAAATCAAAAAGTAGTGATACTTCAAAATAAAGTTGCTCAAGTAAAAGTAAAAAGTGCAGCGTATTTTTTATTAAAAATACTACTAAAAGTAAATTTTTCAAAAATGTGACTCAAGCAAACATAACAAAATGAATGTAACTAGTTAAAGATAAAATAACTCCTCGTTTCTGTAATTTAAGTTTGATCATTTCTGGTTCACACTGCGTTAAATGATTAGTGTAAAAACCTCCTGTTAGAATATTGTTTTTGTTTATTTTGAGAAATGTTAAAAGTTTATGCTTTAGTTTTTCCTGCAGTTATAAAGTTTGTTGACTCGGTCGATGTCGGTGTTGCTCATTCCGTAAATGTTTCCAAAGCTGTGGACTCGATGAGACCTGGCAGCTATGGTTGGCTGCCCATTTTTGGAAAAAGCGTACCTGCAAAACAAAGCAAAAGTTCATGGAAAATATTAGTGTCAGCACTTTTTTGTCTTTTAAATAAAAGGCCCTTGCATGATGGGAAAGACTTACTTCTTGTAATGCATAACGGAGTTGTAGTCGTAAGGAGATCCCATGTTGTTGGTCTGTACTTTCCAAAAGTTGAACTTTTGCTCTTTGTAAATGACCAAACAGGAAAAGTTCATGTTGTGTCATAGTGAATAAATGCAACAGAAACAGAAGACACAACTAACCTGAAACCAACTTATTCAAATGGACCATCTGTGCATGTTTCTATGGAAACAGATGTTACCAACCTGGTTTAATGTTCTGGAATAAAACGCGGATGTATTCATCTCTGTCCATGCGGACCTGCTCATGGTTGAAGCCCAGAGAGTGAAGGACCTCGTGGCTCACCGTCGAGGTTCTCAGACACTTATTTTTCTCCAGAGAGATGAGCTGCCCTCCTCCCTGACGACCGATGTACGACCAACACCTGAAATACAAACACAAGCACACACACAGCTAACGGCTAACCGCTAACGGCTAACCACTAACTGTTTCTGTCATCTTTTGACCATTATTATCTGTTAACTGTTTGGTTTCTTTGCTAAATCCAAAATAAGTCAGAAATCTAAGAAGTTTATTCTACAACTGGGTTGTCCAAAGTGTGGCCCGGGGGGCCAGTCATCGTCCTTGGATGAATTTTGTGTGGCCCTGACTGCAATTCAACAAATTTGGCCATCCAGCGATTTGAAATTTTTAGAATGATGTTTTCAATGCTAAGTTTATTTCTTTAACAGAAAATGTTAACAATGACACAAATATTTTTTTGAGTTGTTTTTTTATTCACAACTACACTTTTATAATAAGTAGAAACACGTCTACCTGGAGACTTTTACTGAAAATCCAATGGTAGCCAGATCAGCTTCTATTTAATGTATTAAACTTGGCTAAATATGGCAAGAGTTTTGAAAGAAAGTGCCCCAAATCCTGTTTTATGACTGAGAATAAATTTAAAAGAAACTAAAACCGGGATGTCTTTATTTTAACACAGCAAATGTGCAAAGTTTTAAGTTTCTTTTCTTGATTTTATTTATTTATTTATTTATTCTTCACCTGTGAGTGCTTTTGACTCGATTTTCGTCCATGTGATAATTATTCGTCATAATCTTGCCTTTTGGAAAATTTGGTTCACTGCACCTAATTATCTTGCTTTTTGTTTTTAATATAAAATATTTAATATAAAATATTTAATATTAAGTATTTAATTTTATATTTACAATAAAATACATATTTTATTTATTTAAATTTTCTGGTGTTTTCTTTGTGAGTTTTATTCCAAAATGGTGCCAAGAACTAAAGGGTAAAGGTAATTTTATTTATATATCACATTTTTAACAACAGGGCAAATCAAAGTGCTTTACATGAATTTAAAGGAAATACAAGCAAAATAACAAATCAAATGAAAGAGCAAAAGAAGAAAAAGAATCAAAGATTGATTGAAAGTATATAAACTCATATCCTTACACCTCGTATCCTAACACCTCATCTCTTGATGCAAATAAAACAGGACTGTGACACAAGAATGAAGCAAAAACAAGAGCAGAAAGTGAAGCATTAGGACAAAACGGAAACATTGTGTCATCTGTGTCCATCTAGCCTGAGTGTGTGTGTGTGTGTGCGTTTGTTTTTAATACCTTGTGGGGACCATTTTCCTGATGCTACGTTGTGGGGACCCTCTGCTCCTTGTGGGGACTGAAGCCTGGTCCCCACAAGGGGAAACACTGTTTTTGGGTCAGGGGTCAGATTTAGGACTAAGGTGTTAATTGAGTTTTGGTTAGGTATGTAGGGGTTAGGGTTAGGAAAAAGGTAAGGGTAAGGTTTAGGCTGTAGAAATGAATGGAAGTGAATGGAAAGTCCCTGCAAAGATAGCCACGCAAACGTGTGTGTGTGTGTGTGTGTGAGGGGTGGGGTGGGGGTACGTGTTCCTACCCATTTTTAGGCCGACTATAGAAATAAAGGTAATCAGAATTCTTCAACTTATACGGCACAAAACGGATGCAGGTGGACTTGTTGAATATTTGAAGAACTCTGAGGATTTGGCATCGTTCTTCCGGAGCTGCAAAAAATTAAAAAAGCTTAGTATGTATATTACTAAAATTACAGATAAGGTCAAAATTATTCGGCACTCAATGGAATTCTAAGTCTTTTTCAAAGATTCACAAATATGTTTTTTAATACAGCTTTGCTATTTATTTCGGATGTTTACATTTATCTATTTTTTGCACCAAATTATTTCCTGAAAATCAAAACCTTCCACAGTCAAAATGAATCGTTGCTCTGATGCTCATATTCAGTCACGTCTTTGCGTCTCTCTGGAGGAATCCTCCAGATTTGATGGTCTTCCCCCATGGACTCTGCTCTTGAATGGGTCAGGGCTTTGAATTGGCAAGTCAGGAATGTTTAGCCTGGTTTTCTGGACGCAGCTCATGTTTTGGCTCGTTGTCGTGTTGGGAGACAAAGTGTCGACCCACACCCAGTTCTGCTGCTGACTGCTTGAGTTTTCCTTCTAAATATTCAAACATCATTCTTTCTCCATCATTCCTCCAACCTTGATGAGATTTCCAGTTCCAGAAGTCACACAGCATGATACTTCCACCACCATATTTCACAGTGAGGACAGTGATCTTCAGTCAAACTCCAGGCTCTACTCTGGTCTCATGTTGCTTCAGTGTCCATAATCTTTGTCCAGATTGTCCTTGAACGCGTCTCTTCACAGGTCTTTTCTGTACAGAGCTCTACTGATGTTTTGGTGGTTGTTCCAGGATTTTTGGACACATCTCTCACTTGTTTTCGCTCCTTTGCCAGACTTGTTCTGTACTTTGTGTCTCTCTTTGAGTTTCTTGACGACACGTCTCACTCCACTTCTTGATACTTGGAAACTTTACATTTTCTTCTCCTGGTTTGTGAGCGTCAACTATTTCTTTTTCTCAAGTCTAACCTGAATTTTTTCACTTTTGGCATGATGCTTTATCAGGTGACAGCTCAAAGCCTTAATGAGAATTTTATTGTCGATTGATTGAATACAAGTGAAAGCACATGATTTCACAGCAGTGGTTTGCATTTTGACTAAATAAAAAGGCCAGTTCTTTAGGGGGTAATAATTGGTTTTTGTAAGAATCCAAAATAAAAACTAGGATGTTTGGAAAAGTCATACTGAAACATCACTGATCTGTTTAACAGCCCTTGAGAAATCTTTGAAAAAAATTAAAGTTTCAGCAGAGGGCTTAGTCATTTTGACCTCAGCTGTAAGTATTTTTGCCTTGTTCACGTGACGCTTACAATAATTAGTGTCGATGTAGTACGGTATGTAGACGTACTCTCCAGATTTGAACCACTTGCAGCCTGTGATGGTGCACGGGTCTGCATTCCTCTTTGAGATTTTTGGCATAGCAATGTCATCATACCGCTTTGGCTCTGCAACACAGCAATTGACATGCAAACACAGACAGGAATGCAAAAACAAGACTGCAATTTTAAATAAATCTGAAATCAAAAACATGCATATTTGTTGTTATTTTAAGAATAAGTGTCAAAATAATAATTTTTTCTCATTATCTGCTGGGGTTTTTTTTGTTTTGAGAGCTTGTGTCTCACCTTTGTCAGCTTGTAGTTGTGGGATGCTTTTAAAGATATCCATAAACTCTTCTGAGAAAGAAATGTTGCCAGAACCTTTGGTTAAATTTATGCATCTGATGTGTCAGATAAAATGGATCTTTGTTTCAAACTCACTGGGAGGCTCAGCAGGTTCTACTACAGGACTCTGGAACACAGATGGAAGAAAACTGCATCATTTTGGTCATTTAGATTTTGAAACTTATTTTTGAAAGTAAACAGAGCACAGACTTTAATAAATATTCAGTTTTATCTAAGTTGTGAAGTGAATCAGTAAAACGTAGTTGAATCCCATCATAAACTTACCATGTCAACGGTTTCCACTGAGTTGAAGAGGAGGGACAGAAAAACCGGGATCATGATGAAGGTCCTAAAGCTTTATCGTCATAAAAATATGTTTTCTTCTAAAAGCATGTTTAAAAGCATGTAAACATGATGAAGAAAACAAATGAGAGTTAAGGAAGAGTCAGAGAGCCGTTTACCTGAAGGAGCAGCTGAGGCTCAGATCCTGTCTGACACAAGAAACTGCTGACCAAGCTTTTTATATCCTTCATTAATCCAGATGGGATAAATCCAGAACTAGACAATATGTTCCCAAAATAAACCAATGCTGTTACAAGTTGCCGGCGAAATGCATCACTGTTTGGTCCCATCTTTGCACAATGTAGCAGTTTTTAACAACATGCAGAAGAAGATCTTTTTTCACAAAGTCACTGAATAAAATACAAATGGAAAAGAAACAGAACCCCATCTGAAAACAAAATGCTTTTAACTTTTCCAGACGTGTGAGTAAAATGAATATTTGGCTGTTTTCTCCCAGAAGTTTGGGTGATTTTAAATCTCTTCTGAAAACTCATTTGTTTTTCTTTGCTTTTAATTCTTGGAGCATTAGGACGGTTATGTAAATATTTCTTCTGCTTTTATTGCTTATTTTATCCTGTGTATTTGTTATTTTGCCTATTTTTTTATTGTACGTACGGTAATAGTGCTGTTATTGACTGATAAAATTCTAGCATATTTGTGCAGGGAGGGCATGATATTAACCACATAAAGAACAGAAATATGTTAATATTATGAGGCAAAACACGCTGACATTTTGTAAGTCAGCATTTCTGTATTTCAACTAACAAATTAAAAGCTACATCCTTTGTAACAGGAGAGTCCATCGCAAAAGTTTCAGTAACTCATCACTTAAAGCACCAGAATGTAACTTTTATATAAAAATATTTTTACATATTTGTTAATATTATCATTATGTTCTGACAGTATCACATAGAACAGATAATCTGTTAAAAAAAATTGAGATCCTGTGCAGAAGCAAACCACTCAGTCAAAAACAACCAATCAGAGCCAGGAGGAGGGTCTCAATGCTGTCCATCATGCTCATCCACTAGTTTTCTACTAAGCTACAGCTGGTTCACCACAACACAGCCTGCTAGTTAGCAAAGCCACAGATGACGGCAGATAAACAGTTTTACTGTAACTTTAAGTTGTTTTTCCACCATTAGCAGATTGAACAGCGTACAGGACGATGAGAAGCAGCGCTAAGCCCCTCCTCCTGGCTCTGATTGGTTGTTTTTGACCAGGAGAGGGACATTTCTTCAAATGGCAATAGCAGGAGACAGAGGAGTTGAATATTTTTTCATTGCTCATCTGTCTCACACGTCACAACCATGTTCATTCTTCCCTCAAAATAAAGTAAGAATTAGCATTTTATTGTATTTAAACTAATTTAAAACTCTGATTATGGTTAGCATAAGCGCACAAATATAGGCTATGCATATATATTTTTATTTATCTCATTTACTTCACATTATTTTAGCATTTACTTTTAAAACAACTTCCTACTGAATGTGTGGAGGCTTTTATTTTGTGGTACAGCACAAAGGAAACCCTGCTCTTTGTCCCTAATGTCCAACTGTTACAGAGAAGAAAGAAACATTGATGTTGGAATGATTAAATTTTATTTTGTACTTCATTGCATGGATTACAATACCATTAAATTTCAGAAAAAAACATGTTGGTCACAAGAATAAAACATGTTGTAACATTATGTTGATAAAAACATTTTTAGGCCAAATGTGATTGGGGAACTTTTACATTTTACATTCCCATTTACAAGTTTGTACATTCTTGAATAATTGACTTTTATTGAGACATTGTAGTCCAATCCTTCTTCCATCTTGCACAGTTTTTATGTCACAACATAATTTACTTAACCAAAATTACCCTTAGATTTATCTTCAATTGAAACATTCCTTTCTATTTTTTATAGCAAATGCAAGAAAGCCAACCCAAACCCAAAAGAAAAACTTTTTTGATAAGAAATCCTTCACCAATAAACACCAATATGTATTCTGATGTTAACAGATTGAGATGTAACACCACACTCGTCCAGCAGGAGAACCTGCAGTATATTTCTTTAAATTTGATCCAAAAATCTGTTTCTTCCTGTAAGAGACAAATGTCTTCAGCAGTTATGTAGTTATATGCAGTAAATGTGACCGTAGAGGAAGCGTTTCTGTTGCTTTGAGATTTTGAGAGAGGAGCAGGTCACAGCTGATCAAGGGTAACGCTGGTGAGCTGAAGTTTCTCCTTTATGGTGTCGAAATTTAAGTTGAGAGAAAAAGTACCGTAAGTGATACGAGCTGCTGAAAATGCTAGAGAAAATTTTAAAAAGCTTAATATTTTACTCACAGCATCCGTAGAGCCTGTTGATGCGGGCGATGTCGTTGGCGCTCATTGATGAGGCTCTTCCAAAGTCGAGGGAAGGATTAGCTTTGGAAAGGAGAGTCGGCTGGCCATTTTTGGAGAAGGCATACCTGGAAGAAGGAGTAAGTGATGAACAAAATGCATCTGCACTCAGTCAGTCTGAAAACAACAAGTTGTGTAACGCAATAGAAGGTATTTTTGAAGCCAAGACTCACTTGGAGTAATGCATGACGGAGTTGAAGTCGTAGGGAGTGCCCAGGTTGTTAGTCTGAACCTTATCAAAGTTGTGTTCATTCCCTGGTTAAGAAAAAAAAAACTTTTTAAATGGTTACTTTATTTAGGAAAATGTCACTTTTGCATTGCAATAGCTAAAAATAGAACATGAGGCAATGTGATCTTACAGTTTAAATGTCACTTTCCAAACTTCCCACACAAAAACCTCTGAGTTCTCTGTTTGATTTAGGTAATTCGGAAAGTGTTAAGTTCCTTATGAATGGCTGAATGGAAATAGTTTTTTTTTTTTTTTTTTTCCAATTTCTGTCCAAATGGGTACAATACAGAAATGTATGACTTTTTAAAAATACTTTAGTTTTCAGATCTAACCAAGATGTTCTGCAGATAGAAGCATTAAGCCACAGTTGTGTGAGTGAGCCGACCTGGGATGATGTTCTGGGTGAGGATCTGGACGAAGGAGTCTCTGTCAGAGCGGACCTGTTCGTGGTGGAAGCCCAGAGCGTGGTTGATCTCATGCTGCACCGTGGAGTGATACATGCAGCCATTTGCCATCAGAGATACCGGCTGTAGTCCGCCCTGACGGCCCAGGTAGGACCAGCACCTGACAGGGAGATCAGGAGACAATCAGTGGAATTGTGTGGAAGTCACAGTATGTGAGTGTGTGACTGTTTTCCTACCCGGTTCCGGAGAAGAAGTAAAGGAAGTCCTGATGGCCTGAGTTCTTCCAGACAAAGCGAATGCAGGTGGAGGCGTGGAAGCTCACCAGGCCTTGGATGATGACGTTACGCTCTGCCAAGGCTGCAAAACAAAACATTTTACACCAAAGTCCAAACTACAAAACAAGATTGGCATTTAAACTCCAACACAGACACCATCTACTGTTCCCTCTGCCTTCTGAAATAAACATGAAGAAACATGTAAAAGTTTGCATCTATTTTAAAGTCTTTTGTGTATTTATTCTGGTGCTGGTTGTGCTCACAGTATGAGCTGGAGATTTGGACGGGAACGTAGACATAGCTTCCAGTTTTGGGCCATTTGCAGCCGGTGGCGGTGCATGGGACTGCGTTCCTCGTTTTGCTAGGAGCAATGTCACCGTGGATCAGTGGAGTCTCTGTAGAATCACAAAACACACAAAAGAGTGATGAACATTTATTCTTGTGACACAAAGCATTTTTGTATAGTCTTTGACCTCTGCCTCTTAAACAAGACATACTGTATTGAATCAGCCAATATAAGCACTCCAGTAGACTGGCTGTATTCAGGTCTCAGGAGTGCACAAAGTCTTTACTACTATATTCTCATTAAACACGAGGAACCAATATGTAGTTTTATACTTTTACCTTTTTGTCTTTTTTTAGTTGTGTTGGTGTTTCCTTCTAATTTATGTAAAGCATTTTGAACTGCCTTGTTGCCGAAAATGTACTGTAGAAATAAAATTAATTTACTTTTGCTTTATTAAAGTATTTTTAAAATGCTGTGTTATCCTGGTAATAAATTGTACAGATTGCAAATAAACAGATTGATTTTTTATAACTTAGAAATAACTGGTGAGTTGCAGGGAAAGTATGCAAACGTTCCTTATGCAGATGAAAAATACCCAGTTTCTTATCATGCTTGGAGACTTGACAAAGGCAAACCATTAAGCTAATTTTTGAGAAATAAATCAGCCGATTTATTAGTAGATGATGATTCTTTTATTGACTTGTAAATATGAAAATACATTCAAAGTTGTTGGTTTGTGTGAAATTGCTGTCTTACTTATGCCATCGTTTGCTTTGGAGATGATACCCGTGACATCCGTGTCCTCATCTGTGGGAGGAAGGAAATAAATCCACATGTCAGAGATTTCAGTTTCACTTCAGGTTTCTTTCATTTTTTCTACTCACCGATTTGGTTTTTACTGTCATTGGCTTCCTGCAACACAAACAGAGATTTTAGCATTTAATGACAACCACATTTCTTTTGTTTCATGATGGTTTGGATATTTGCTGTTGATGCTGCATTACAAGCCCAATATATCTAAACACATTAGCCTCCCCTGTGTTGGATGAAGCAAATTAGTTTTATTTGTCTCCCTTCAAACTTACCAGAGGAACAGCCGCCATCCTTGCCATCGAGATGGTAAGGAAGAAGAAGAAAACTCCAATCATCTTGCTTTTTCTTTGCAGGGAAGCTTCTGACCTGAAAAAATTCAAATCTAAACAGAGTTTTGTTGTTAAGATAAAAGTTTAAGTCTTAGAAAATAAAAGCAATTTATTAAAGCCATAAGAGAGGAGATGAATGTGAGCGGAGGAGAGGAGGCTACCTGTCAGTCCAGGAGTCTGAGGCTGGATGCAGAAGGAGCTCAGCCTCCCGCCTTTTAAACGTTGCGAACACTGGGTGTGCCTCAGGGCTCATTGTTTGTGCATCAGTCACCTGTTACGCATCTTAATGATTTTGGACTAAAATGGGAACACAGCGCGTTTTTCCATCACATTAAGGAAGTTGTCAAATTTTTTGTTTCATGCATATGTTTAATTTGCTACTTGAGTTATCGTTTTGAAACCATCAATGTAAAAGTGTAATAAAATTAAAATGCTTGGAAAAAGTCAAATCTGCAATTCAGAAATAGAAGTGTACTCACAAAAAAAGAGAGCGCTAAAGAACAACCTCCACTTTTGATGTTTAGTTGAATGTTAAGTAAATTTTATTGAGCTGAGAATAAACCTGAAGTGGATTATAGGAGAAGCTTTGAGCTGAACAGTTTGGACTTTAATGATCAGAAAATTCACAGAATTAATTCAGAGACATTAGAAGCTAAATTATTTATATGTAGTAAAGTTTTCCATATCGCATGTTCTGGATCTGCTCAGAGGAATCCAAACTGTCAAACTGACTCGTTTAAAAAAGTTGGACTCTGGATGGAAGAAGTTTTTCTAAACACGTGGAGAAAGTTTGTTTTTGTGATCTTTTTAATTAATGTCAGAAACCACATTTAATGAGATGACAGCAGGCATGTGGATGCACCAGTTAATCCAGGACCGCGACTTTTAACTCACCTTCTTGTTCCTCCACTTAATAATGGTCACATTGTTGAAGAAATTTCAATCTGTCTATCAGTCAGCTGCTTCATTGTAACATGGGATCTTTCTCCCATGGTAGAATATAATACTTTGCTTGAATTTTTCCTGTGTAACGTAAAGGCTTACGCCCAACCTGCAAAGAACATTATGCTCTTAGGAAAAATAGTCCGTAATGTCACTGCAAATAGATTTCCGTCTCCTTCTTCCAACATCCTGCAGACTCTAAACTCCTTTGCCTTCGCGGCCACCTGATATTCAGCCGAGAGCGTCTGCAGGACGCAAATCCGACCTTCTGGGTTTACTGGCCACCAGCCTCCAGAACAGAGGTGTTAAAAGTGCGGCCCAGGGGCCGTTTGCAGCCCTCTGAGGGATTTTGGGTGGCCTAAATGGAGCAAATCTGGCCTGCAAGCGTAGACAGTCAATGCAGATGGAAGCTTTTTCAACATTTTTAACGTCTTCTTAAAACAATATTAAAAAAATAGATAGAAATCTATGAATTAGATTTTGCATTTATTTTAATTGTGGAGTAACTAGAACCAAAAGCATTGACCTACTTTTTCTCAAAAGCAAATCTTACTTCTCATTGAGGAAAACAACCCAGGAAATTCAGAAACTTCGGGCCTTTATATGTTTTGTATCTATAATGATTGACACATCCATTTTCTTCAAAAATCTGACCATATTGTTCATTTTAATAGTTTATTATTGAGTAGCTAAAATTTTAAAAAGGTTTGCTTTACAATGCTATTAAAAAACACAAGTTTTCTGACCATAAGTGCTCTCAGCTTAACGACTTCATGGCAGGATCTTTAAGATCTTTCAGTTCAGAACAGTCTCTGTGTCGCCCTTCTTTTGAACTCTTGTTTTGTTTTTGCCTTGCTGTTCTTTCTAGGTTCTCTTCCAGGTTGTTTTTTGCTTTCTGGTTTTCTTGTCTATCAATCAAGCTTCCGGTTTTTGACCACCTCTCACCCCCTGCTGGGTTCCTCTGTTTGCTTCATGTTTCCTGGTCTCCGTTTGCCAAATTAAAATGAACTCATCTCCAAGAAGCGTCTGCCAGTAATCGTCAACAATGTGAACAAACAGGTTTTAGGTCTTTAAAAGCTTGGGACTTTCCTGATGGGAAATTGGATGTGAACCAACTCTTTAAGGGTTGTTTCCTCTAATTGAAATATAAAAAAGTAATACCAGTCGAGAAAGTTTATTTTGCTGCTCTATAGACCATTCACAATTTGTGCTGAACTCAACTGAAACTAAGCTGAAAACTAAAGACACAATGTGTGTAAGATCTGAAGAAATAAAGCTGTACTTACACCGTGAAAACAGAATCCAGGTGTTCTTTATGTCCGGCATGGAGCCATCAATCTCCTAGGTTTTATCGCCGCTTAAATTTTCCAATTGGGATCTTGCAGTTTTGCTCAAAAACTGCCCTTCCAGTCTGATCTCTCTATATTGAGCTGCTGATAACTATGACATTATATTTGTGCCAACAATCTGAGCATGCAGTGAGACTGATGTGAGTGCATTTATCTCTGTGAACAAACAATCATTTGTAGTGTGTGCACTTAAATCTCACATACACTCTCAAAACGTATTTTGTCACGCTCTCCTCCCAGATCCACCTTCGTCATTCGCAACTTAGCAAATGTATATAAATATGTAAATAAATATGTCAGCCATTAACATTAAAGTTAGGCCCACCAGAATAGAAACTCAAACCCTGGGATTCTGCTTCTACACCTACAGAAAGAGGGAAAATGAGAAACCACTGCAGCCAACAACATATGCATGAATAACCACAACATGACCGAAAAGTAAACAATACAAATTAATACAAGATATATTTAATGCTGATAGCAGCTCAATATATTGTAAACACCTGAATCCAAACCTTTGGGTGTGTGTTGGATAATGCTTGTGTTTATAAAGTTCCTCCATTGTTTATGCTGTTAAACTATGTCACAGTGAGCTGCGTTCAAAAAAAGCCTTTTTTGAAAACTGTTTAGCTTTTCTTTTGTTTTGTTTTTTTTTGCACAACTTTGTGTTGGTCTATCATCTGCAATTCCAACAAGGTTTTTGATTGGAAGTTGACGAAACGTGGAAAAGTTTTTAACTATAAGATCATCTGTGGAGGCGGCAGCAAGAACTCGGTAAAATTTTCTAGTGTTTATATTCATAATCCTTCTCTAAATACAAATAGATTGGACAATGAAATGAAATGCTGAAAAACAGTCATTTGCAAAATCCAGAATATTTCCTAATCTTATGAAGTTTTCATGAAACACATTTCTTCCATTTTTATCTTTGCATGAGTTTCTTTTTAAGAATGTCATAGTCATGACCTTCTTATCATTTTATGTTAATGTTTGCTCTCACCTACATAAAGCATTCAGGTTGTTGAAAAAGAATGTTGATACTCTGTAAATCAATAAGCCACATGAAAATAAACATTGATTAGTGTCAGATACGTGAGGGTGAATAGATGACAATAATCTGCCTGTATGAGAAAAAGCTGGACGGGAAACCAGAAAATCATAAAAATATGAAGTAAACAATCATATTAATAGATTATATTTCAGTCAGACTCCATTTATTGCATGTTTGATGGTTTCTGATGGATTTTCAACGTACATTTCTGATAACCATCTGAATCTTGCCATTATATGTTATTTGAAACTTTTGTTGGTATTTTGTCTTTTTAGGTTTGTTGTTTATGTCCATAAATAGTGTAGTTTTACTGGATTAAACATTAACACCTAATATGACTGAAATATTAGGAGTTACAGTGTTTAATATAGATCTTAAGTTCACAAGGAACTAAAAATTATCTTCAGGTATACCGTAACTTCAACCACAAAAGAAAAACAAGCCTGTGAAGTGCCTGTCAGGTTTACAAAATGAAATGCTCCTTTTATGTAAACTATTTTAGAAACAATAAGTTGTGTCACTTCAAACACAACTGGAAACCTCGTTAAGTCGGCATGAGGAAAAACTTTACACAAAACTTCCAGGAACAACTTAGGCATATTTGGTTTTTAGGTCACAAGTGGAATGTAGGCTATGCTCGCACGTTCGCACAGAAATATATTTGCATTTATACGTTACATATTTATATATTTTTTCTCTCCAATCCAGAAGTAACCAAAAGCATCCATAAAGTTTCTAATTTCACAACACATTTCCGTAATATTTCGATAAATGTCTCTCAGCAAGTTGCACCACTCTTTCTTCTGAGCAACAAGCGACATTCATACTGGATGTTTGTGCTTTCCTTATAAAAACTTTATTTAAACTGGTTTGTTTCCAGTGACATACCTGCGTTCTTCTAATCAGAACTTATTTTTATGAAATACGTCATAATTACAAGATCCTGATCTCATAAGTATGAGAAAAGACCTCTTAATCACATCTTGTCTCATAACATAATGGTACCATAAAATGATTCTGACTTGAATTATTCAAAATTTGCATTGCTGGAGGATTTTCTATAGTTTTGTTTTATATTTTGTAAATTTTCCAAATCCTTGACAAGTAATGATTTTTGTCATTGTTTCTTTGCTTCTTTCTCACCTCAGTAGCTGCAAACATATTTTTCTGCCAGTTTACAGGAGAAATGCTAAATATTGACACAAAAACATCACCTGCAATCTGGTTCAGGTTTAGTAAATCACATTATGCGTCGTAAGTCGTGACATTTGCATTTTCTCCTCCCTGTATTTTCCACTTACTGACTTTTTACTTCATAATAACCAGAAGCAACATTATCATTTGAAAGCAATTTTTTACTAACAGGCCATATCAAAACTGTGACTTTTTTAAAAAAGAGACAACTTTACATAGTTGTAGCAGCTGAAAGTTTCTCGTTAAGATGTCATTGTTCTTGTCTGAGGTGAAAAGCATCAGATCAGGAGTCTGTCTAATATTCTGGCACCACTAAGTCTGAGAAAAGAACCCGGTCATCTCTGCTGGCTGCAGCTCTGGCACCAGACAGTCTGATTTTGTCTACAGAGACAATTAAGTTACTTCACAATTTTTGAAAAAAGGGGGTTGCCCAGTTTCTATAGACAGATCTGAATGAACTTCTATGACGGTCGAACTGCTTTGACAGATACGACTCATTTGTTTATCCTGCATGGATTTTTTTTCTCATCGCATGTTAAAAAAATGTTATTGTTCATTGAAACGTTTTGGCATAATGTTCATGATCCATCCACGTTAAGCGCGCTGCACATGTTCTGAATATAACACGATAAACACACTGGGAACCGGCACTGGGCCCAAAGGAGATGAAGTGGAAATCGTGGTCAGCTCCCCTGCTGGGTCAGAAAATCCAGAGTGACAGGATTAAATTTAGACTTTGTTCACGCAGCGGGAAAATGCAACCCGAGTCCCACTTTCTCACAGCTCAATTTTGATTTTTTTCAAAAATCCAGTTTGTGCCACTAACCTTCATGGAAGTAAATCCGATGTCAGAACTGTCATGTCTCATTTTATCTGGCTTTTCATTATTGATGTGAAACATGCGTCATATTTCTGCACCAGCAGAATTGTGCCATTTCCATTAAATAAGAAACACAATCACACATGAATAAGTTTGTTAGAAAACTTGCTGTGTCATCGTCCTCCATCTACTTCCTGTTGTCTTCTTCTTTATGGGTTACGCCAGTGGCAACATCCTGTTGCCACTGGCTGCTGGTTCTGCTGGATTCTGCTGGCAGCGTTTGATCTGTTTGACCATTTGATCATAAATCTCACAGTGTGAACACTTGTCTTTGTAAACTTTCCTCTCTTCTTCAGGTCATGCTTAAATGACTCAACATTTGATCATTAAAAGATAATCCCAGATAAAAATAAATATATAAAATCAATAAGTAACTTAAATAAACTTTCCTTTTTGGCTCAACACTTCACAATTATTTAACCATGGCATCTCTAAGGCAACATGGAGGCAAATAAATCTTCAAAAAGCAACAAAATTTGAACCAAAGGAATTGAAGAACTGTTCTGAGAAACATCTCTAAGGCTTTGGACTCCAGAAAAAGTTAAAAATAATACACAAAGGGAGAAAACCTTCAACGTGACAAAGCTTCCCCAGAGTAATTACCTACCAGAATTACTCTCATTGACAAAAGAGTGAAAACAAAAGGTTGCAGAGTGGCCTAGTCAAAGTTTGAACTGAAATCCACCTGAGTTGCAGTAGCATGACTTTAAGCACGTCATGCTACTGACCTGCTTAAGATGGGTAACAATGACAGCAGGCGAGTTGCTGTGATAATTCCAGGTTTAGTGAAAAATCTGGGTGTTTTTTTCTCTTAAGAGATTAAATCAAAATTCTAAACTCCATCTTTTTTGTTTTTCCTCAGGTTGACTTTGTCATGGAAGCGAAAGATGTAAAGTTGCTTGACACTTAAACATAAAACTGAACCTGGCTAAGATAAGTATAAAGAAACTGGTAGTTCAAGTTGATTAAAAAAACAATTTAATAAAAATAACATAATTTAATGCATGATTATATCAGCAGAATGAACTGAATGAAGCTTCATATCAGCCTGAGCCCAGATTTTCTACCCATGTCCTAATCTTCTGAGAACAATCTGCTGATTTAACAGTGGTGGAAAAAAACATAAATATATAAAACTAACTTTTCCTTTATAGCATCCACCAAACATCTAAAACCAAAATTAAGGTTAAACCACATATTAAAGATCCCTAAGACTTCTCATACCATCTGTTGGTAACTTTTGCAGCAGAGCAAACGATATTTTTTGAAAACATGTCTTCAGACTGCTCATGGTTCACAGTAGTTAATCATTTTATTCCCAAATAGCTCCAGTGATTCCCATTATAGAGGCTTATTGTGGCGACTGTAGATAGAACAGAAAGGAGGAGATGTTCCCTCCAAAAATCTTGAAACTTTCTGAGCTCAAAAAGTCATAAATTTGTGAGAATAATTTCAGAAATGTTGGGATTAATCTCAGACATTTTCTTTAAAAAAAATGCAGAAAGTTTTTGGCTTTTGAAGCTCAGAAGATTTCCAAAAAGTCAATTTTTTTTTTTTACTTTTCCAGCTTAGAAAATGTCCAAGTTTTTTGGTGAAGATATGCTTTTTTTTCTATTTCCAAAGTCCTTTCTGAGGCCGTTGTTCTCCCAGAGCCTGGAGTTTATTTTGTTCTTCTGAAAATTTGTGCCTCGTCCCTCAAAGGAGAAAAACGATCTGGTGCCAACATTTTAAGTTCAACCAGGTTCTTTTGTTCCCACAGAGCTTCTCTAAAAGCTCCGGCCTCACAAGCTGGAGGATTGTTTCTGTTTTAATCTCAGACTTTACTGACTGGAAATGCTGGTTCTAGCACATGAGAGATGAGGCGTAGATAGATTGAGGCGTAGATGATCATCATTGTTTATTACAACAGCTATGCTTCTATGTAATCCTTGTTAGAATGTCAATTAATACAAGTAAGCTCATGAAATGCTTTGTGTATTAAGAAATCCATCCTTGAAATGTCAGATGTATATTTATTATTATTACTATTATAGGTGCTAAACTTTTGTTTTGCCTTTTTCCCTCTTTTCTTTTACTGCATTGACTTGGAAACTTTACAATGTAACTATGTTGCATTGCTCTCCAGCAGTTTTTAACCATCATGTTTCTGACCAGAAGTTTTGAGTTAAATCTGGACGGATCACAGTAAAACTCCAATATTTTACAATATCTTGTTTTTTACAGCAGCTTGCATCACGTTTGTTAATTAGTACCAGTATTCCTTGTAGAAATAGTGATAAACTTCCCCTTAGCAGTTTTGTTGTGTTGGTGAACATGCATGATGCTGCCACAATCAAAACCAACATTATTAAAATGGATCCTTCATCCCAGGCTGTAAGGATGCTTCAGTTTTATTTTTATTGGGTTTCACTGGAAACACAAGTTGTTCAGAAACTGTTGGACTCTTTAAATGAGGAATAAAAACATTATTTTTCAGCAGCTTTTGAAAACAGTCTCTCTAATTAACTTTATCCTAATTGCTGGTGAGTTAATGAAGCACCAGATTTAAAGTTTAATCAGCATTTTAACATGTTTTGTTTATTTTCAGCAACTCTTTGTAAAGTTTAGAAAGTTTTTTTCCAGGTGCCTTCTTTATTGCTATGACAATAAACTTGCCTTTCAATGCAACACGTGACTAATTAGCCTGGCATGAAGGAAGATATTTGATAATTCTTCCATTTCCCATCAGCAGCGAGCGTCGCTGCAGTAAATAACATTCCTTGTTGCTTTTTGACATTGGACCTTTTGTTCTAGGATGAATATTGTCCGGTAAGACGCTGTTGATTTTGGTTCCAGGCCAACAGGCTGTTTGTTTCTGTTTGGATTCTCACTGGGTACTCCGGCTTCCTTCCACAGCAAGAAAACAAAACATACATGTTAGATCACTCAGGAGTGTGTTGGTGTGTGTTCACACTCTGTGACCAACAACCTAGTATAAACGATAGATGGAAGAAATTTTAAAAAGTGATAACTGATCATGATGTTTTCTGCTGTTTATTAATGAACTTTACTTATTAGTTCATTCCTTGTATTGAGTTCCTTGGTTATTTCCTGGCATTTGTGCATTTTGGTTTACTCTTTTAGCAGTGTTAGTCTTGTTTGAAATTATAAAGAACCTGAAAGCAGAGACAACAGAAACGAAGCGCTTTTATAAAATAATGACAACCTACAGAGAAACTGCTGACAAAGCAGGCAGTGAACAGATAAATGAATGAATAATGAAAAAACAGGAATTTGATGACTGAAGCAGAGGGGAAAACAACAAGACATCACATGAATTACTCAGGGGAAACGTGGTAAAGTTGTGATGGGGAGAAAACGGAGGGAGTGAGACTAATCAACACGTAGAGCTGAACAAAAAGATCTAGAAAGGAAAAAGTCTGACAATAATCTAAGATAAATAAAAACAAATACACAAACAACATAACGCTGGTCAACAGCCAAAACATGTCTGTGGTTTTTCAACAGTTTTTAAGTTCTGAATCCAAAAATTTTGCTCAATCAGCTCAACTTTCTGACTATGGAGCAACATAAGCATCAAAATGCAGGACTTGTTCTCACAGGTGGATCGGTTTCCTGACAATCTGGATCAGTGAGTGATGAGCAGGAGGAGAGATTCAGTCAGGACAGAAAAGAGACGGCGATTTAATGTTCAATTCACATCTACTTACTCTTATGAGTGTTTATGAAACAATTTTCAGAAATTCAGGTTTGTAACATTTAATTAATACATTCAGTTAAATTTTACTTTTCCCAAAACCTTTTTTGGATGAGAAATATTAATGGGAATTAATTGAGAATGTCACAAAAATGTCATCAATTTAGTCTGAAGATTGGATTTCTCTAATTTAAATTAGAAGAAAAACCTGGCCTGACTGAGAAAAATGTATGTAATTTTGAGATTCTGCTGCGCAAAATACATAGACAACTTCAGAAAATATTATTTGTAACCCAGTGTAATCTAAACACGAAGGAATAAAATCCTTCCCAACAGTAATCAACATGGAGAAATTATGAACTTGGTAAAACCCAGAGAACATAAATAATAAGGAAATAAAACACAAACACAAATGAAAACCAAAACACAAACAGCAGTGGAAGGTTACAGTGTTTGTCTTTTTTTAACTGGTTTTCAGTTATTTCCTCTGTGTTTATTAATTTTTTACTTTGTCGTCTCCATCAACTGTTCAGTTTTCCCTTCATTATTTTCTGTCATTAAACTCACATTTTCTGTTTTGTATTGCTTATTGCTGGTTTCTTTCATTGTATCCTTGTGTTTTTCTCCTCCTGCCACGACTGTAAATTTGCGTTTTCTTCTCATTAAATCTTTAGTCGCTGATCTGCTCCCACAGGCCTGCTACAGACTCACCAAATTGAATAAATCCTTTCTACCATGCAAAATAAAAAATACATCAATAAAGCAGGAAAGTACAAAAATACAGATAGATATGGCAACTAGAATAATCTTTTCATGGGGAAACCTATCAAATGATTAATTTGTTTTGGTCTTAATTCATTTTTGTTTGCAGTAGTAATTAGAGCAACAAGAAATGTGGGATTTTGCTCAAAGGCATTAAAAATGTCTCAAAGTGTTGGTTCAATTAAAGATTGTCATATTTAAGAGAATAGCAGAAAGCTTAAACGTGATTTATATATGCAGCAAAACTCAATTTAAATGTTTTCATTGTTTAAAATACTACAAAGTGACACAGAAACAATCAAGCTCAACATGAATGTATTTGAAGTTTATTGTCTTTGTATTAGATCTGTATATTGTTGTGAAAATTATTTTGTAGTGTTACTGATCAAAAGGCAAATTGCAGTCAGGAAAGGCTGACCAGGTTTCATCTTAAAGCAGTGAGTGAAAACTAAAATAAAATGTAATTTGACATAAGGACAGATTTATCAGAGATAAAATAGTTTTCTTTTTTATGAAGGCAGTGTGAATATATCTAGAGAGTTAAAGAGTCTGATCATTTCCAGAGGTTTTAATATTCTTACCAGAGATTTCTCTTTTTCAACTTTAAAAATGTAATTTCTTTAAATATACACTTCTACTTCAAGTATGCTGTTCTTACTAATATCTTCAATATATTGCCAAGAAAAAAACAACTCAAACTTCATCAAATTTCTCTAACTCAATGAATCTTTTTAAATCTTTTTAATCATCAGCTTGTATTTTATGTTAATGAATGTTGTCTACAATGTATCCCAAATGTTGTTGCTATGAGTCTTTTGTTTCTTTTACACTACAGGTGAATCTGGATCTCTCTAAAGTATTTATATCTTCATTTTCCTCCAACTCATTTGAGAAAAACTTAGACTAGACCGTCGCCCTTCCAGTCTGGATTGGCTCAAGGCGCCCCCTTGTGGATGCTCACAGCAGAAACGTGAGGACAAGATTAAACACAATTAATTTCACCCAGAAAATGTTGCACAGCTGATGAATTTATTCACACTAAACATATGATATTGATCTAAAGTCGATTATAACTGCATGAACTGACTTAATAAGTCAATTTTTCCTCTAAAGTGCCCAAAGGAAACATTTCTGTCACTAAAATGGTTTTGATTAATCTGTTACATTGAAAATGCAGGTTGATAAAGAGGGAAGTTCTGTCCTCTGGTGGGTCGAACTGCAAGATGAAGGTTAAAGCCCTTTGAATGATTAATGGGTCAATACTAAAATATAGAATATTAATGATTCTGACACATTTGCCATTCAGATTTTTGTCTGAGCAGGTTATAATAAGATGAAGTGAATCTATTCAGGTGGCAGATTTCACTTTAAAACAAGGAAAGTTCTGAGACGGGGATCTCTAGACCTTATGAGTTTAATAACACACCACGGTATCAGACTATATTTATCATACACACTACAATACAGTGGTGCAGATTTACAAAGAAAGTCACAACATTTAGCATATAAACACTTTAGAACTGCTAATAAAATAACAGCATATAGTAATCTGATTAAATAAAATTAAATCAAAGTGTGTCAGCAGAACTTCAGATGCATGCAAAACTGTATTAACATTAAATAACAATTAAACAAAATCACCCACAGAATGCTTTACTTTGTTCATTAAAACTTTAAATGTTTCCTTTTAATAGAAAAACTAGACATTTTTAAATAAATACAACAAAATTAGGTTCTTTTCTGCAAGAATCTAGTAACTGCTTCACAATGTGGGCAAGTTGAGAATCCAAGTCTTTATTTCTTTTAGAAAAACAAGAGAAACATAATTGCTAAGACTTAGAGACACATTTTTATAAATCTTTTAGTTTATTTTGCAGACAATAAACCCAGAGGACAAGTTAGTTTAATAAACTAACTCAACAGCGCTGTTGTTAGTGAATCCTTTAAATTTTCCTTTAACTTGAAAAGTTTGTTTAAAATTATTTGTTTTTTAAACATTATCATCTTCATATCCTGAACTTGAAGGTCTGCTGTCATAAAAACAGCCAGTTTAGCTTTTGAATATTTCACTTCTGATAACTTCATAGTTGTTGTCTTTCTTGATACATTCATCCACAGACAAACATGGTTAAATATAATCAATATTGTTTATTAAAGTCAATTTTAATGTTAAGGCTTAGATTATTTCATTGTGAGCAATAAATGAAATCAGAACAGATTTGAGTTTCTAGATTATGTGTATATGTATTTGTGTGTGTGTGGATTTTTGCTTGATATGTTCTCTGATTATTGTCTTTGCAAATGGACCATTTACATGTTACTAGTTCATATCTGAACTATAATTTTGATGTATTAGATATATACATACATGAATAGATGTATACTGACTTTTGGGTGCTGCTGAGTTCGCTTTGTAAAATATTCTTCTCTAAAGAATCAGGCCTCGTTATTCAACCTGTATCAGGGAAACTAAAGAGGATTCATCCTCGACCTCCTGGGTTTGTTCAAACCCAAATGCAGCATAGAGTGGTTCAGTGAATGTTGCCTGAAACGTATGAAGATGGATGTTTTTTGGGATGGAAACTCTTCTAAGAAGCAAGTAAAAGGACACAGTGCCTGCAGACCAGTCCAAATACACTCCCAGCCTGTTGGAGTTGGTGTTTTCGAGCGGTTTTATTTCTGTTGGTGTGTTGTTGTGCCAGGCAGTGAAACTCTGAGGACTGCATGACACAGCCCAGGACTGATCGTTCCCACCAATGCAGCACTCATCACCCTCCCCCTTCCTCCTGATTCCTTTGTATGACAGTCCTATTCTGACTGCCCCTTTCCATCTGACCTCCCAGTAGCAGCGACCAGTCAGACCGTCAGTGCACAGCACCTGCTTCCTGGTGTCAAACCTCTTTGGATTGTCTGGGTATGGCAGCTCCTCTTTCACAGTCTTCATTTCTTTGTAGTCCAGTGACAGCATCAGATTTCTGTTTGCTGTGTTGGGATCCAGTAACTGCTCAAGGAAAACTGACGAACAACAAAAGACTGGAGTCAATACACATTTTTCATTTCATAAATCCATATTTGTGTCATTATTTTCATTTTGGCTTTTTATAGAAGAGTGTATATTGTCTACCTTAATTACTTATTTAGAGGTTCAAAGATAATGCTTTATAATCATATTAATCTCTTTCTTCTCAAATATATTAGCCAATGACTTCAAGTTCTCTGGTGCTTTTTCCACAGAGGGCAGAATTGATAGACATTTTAAAAGACTCTTTCTTAGCAGAGTCATTTAACACTTGACAAGATTTCTGCCCAGATCTGTTCTGCATCAATTCTTTGCACATGACAGGTTTTCAAAGTCAAGCCAGTATAACAGAATGAACGGACCTTTGATGTGGAGCTGTGAAGCTTGATAAACATATTTCTACGTAAAATTAATTCCAGAAAACTTGTTTTACACAAATTTAGCAAATTGTTGCCATCTCGTTTCAGTTTTATTGTCAATAAACTGTTGGAAAGGCAGTTAATTAGAGAACAGAGATATTTAGTTTGCATTGAATGGCTCACATTTACTGTTTTAAGGTGTCGAGAGACCTCTGGTGGCCAACATTGGTAAGTTCGCTCTTTAGTTAAAACAAGTTAAGCAAAAATAAACAGCTCTAATTGTGTGCTAACATTGACAACAGGTAAGTTTAACACAATAAGATCTGCAAAGGTAATTGTTGTGTGTTTTGTCACTGTAGACACGCCACGTTTAGCTCAGGTTTGATATTATTGGTTGTTTGTTTTGTTATATCTGAGGCTGTTTATGGTAGGAGCTACATGCTAATGCTAACCACATTGTAACCTCTGTTAAACATAGAAGTTATGAGCACCTGATTGTTCAACAAAACATACAGACTAAATTAGGCTCTTTATACCCTTTTATTTGAGGTTTCTGTTAATGTTACTGAATCTAATTTGTTTGCATGTTTGAATTGTATTGGTATGAATTTGAATTGTTGTAAATAAACTGAACTGAAATGGAATATAGAAAGTAGGACACTAGAAAGGTTTTACTTACATCTTTGAGGTGATGGATTCAGACGGTGTTTTCCACAATGATCTGCCCTGTATAAGAAAGAGGAAATTTAAACATGTTGAACATATTCTGTAAATATGACGAGTTGAAAAGGTACCGTATTTTCCGGACTATTAAGTCTCAGTTTTCGAATAAATGTCTTTTTCTGCTTTATTATGCATTTTACGTCTGGTGTGACTTGTACTCCGGAGCGACTTATAGTCCGGAAAATAAGGTACACATAGTAATCTTTCTGTCCTGAAATGATTTATCTGGATGAAAATAATTAAATGTACTTTAGAGTTTTCAGTTTCCAGGTTGGATCCTGCAGCCCAGAGGTAAAAACATCCAGTCCTGATTCTCCTGGATGGTTGAAGCTCAGGTCAAGCTCTCTCAGAGAAGAATGGTTGGAGGTCAGAGCTGAAGCCAGAGAAGCACAGCCTTTCTCTGTGACCAGACAGCCTGACAAGCTGTAAATTTTCATCAAGACATTGTTACATCAACAACTTATGAATAAATGTCAAAATCCAAGTTATAAAAACCATACACTGAAAGAATTTGCCTTTACGCTGGTCTTTCTTCAGGATGTTCATATATGCTGGATACCTGGTTCAGTTTGATGATTGACTTTGTTTCATTTTTATCTGATCTGTGGCCAAATGTCCTGAACATTTGGGTGAAGTGGTCAACTGACCACTACTTGGTAGTGAGTTGTCTCCAATGGTGGGGAAAGATACCAGTCAGACGTGGCAAACCCAAATGTATTGTCAGGGTTTGCTGATAAACATCTGGCAGAGTTTCCTGTTGGATTGTGCAACAGCTCCAACCTCAGCTTTGAACCCACCCTGGAGGAGGCAGGGACACTTGAGTCAGAGAGGGCAGTTCTGTGCCTTAACTGGAGCTGGGCTCAGACTAGAGTCACTGCTTCTCCACATTGAGAGGAGCCAGTTGAGATGGCTTAGGCATCTGGTTTGGATCCCTACCTGGTGAGGTATGGCCATGTCCCATGGAGAGGAGACCCAGGACTCACTAGAGATACTATGTTTTCCTCGCATTTGGGTTCCCCCAAAAGAGCTGGCCCAATTGGTTGGGGAGAGGGAAGTCTATGCCCCTCGCTTAAGCTACTTCGGCAGCTCTCAGTTGTTTCAGTGGTATTATATTTTCTTATTAAAAATACAAAGAATGGAACAATAATGTTATTGTATATTTCCTAAATCTTCCAAATACTCACCTGAGAACCTTCAGCCTACACTTTGGACTCCTGAGTCCATAAGAAAGCAAATCTACTCCTCCATCATGCAGGTCATTGTCACTCAGGTCCAACTCTCTGAAGCAAGAGTTCTCAGCAGTTAACACTGGCACCAGATGTATACAACTTCTCTGTGACAGGTTACAGCTACACAGCCTGAAAGACAAGTTCCAGATCATTATTTATTTTCTTTTTCTCTTACATAAATGGTAAAAATTTTTGTGCTACGTACAGAGACTTTTTTGATACTTTCATCACCGGTGCTAGCCACACAAGGGCCTCCTTTGACTTAGAAAACTTCTTGAAGTCAAAACAGTCAACATTTTTTTGTGAAGACAACAAGACAAAGGCCAGTGCTGACCACTGAGAAGAGGTGAGTTTTTTTTCAAGGACTTCTCCACTCAGGTACTGTTGAATCTCTTCCTCTAGAGAGTGGTCATTCAGTTCATTCAGCCAGAGAAACATCCGGATGCTTTTCTCAACTGAAGGACAAGTTCTGATATTTTTCTTGATGTGTTGGACAAGCATTTTTTCAACCTGTGGAACGTTTTTGGTCTTTTTCAACAAGCCTTGTAGGAGGTCTTGGTTAGTTTTCAGTGAAAGCCCTAAGAGAAAGCGAGTAAACATGTCCAAGTATCCATCTGGACTCTCCAAAGCCTTGTCCACTGCACTCTGGTAAAACTGTTTAAATTTAGATTCGGGATGCAGAGCACTGCGACTTCTTCTCACCAGATTGTCCCCAGCCTGCATGAACACCAAGAAGACATAAAGTGCAGCCAGAAACTCTTGAATGCTCCGATGGACAAAACAAAACAGCCTTTTCTTGTTCAGCATGCTTTCTTCCTTGAACGTCTCTGTAAACACTCCTGGGTAAGTTGAAGCAGTGTTTATGTCAATGCCATACTCTTTTAGGTCCTCTTCATAAAAGAGCAAGTTTCTTTTTTCTAGCTGCTCAAAGGCTAGTTTTCCCATTGCAAGAAAGATTTTCTCAGTCTCTGAATTCCAGATGGCATCAGTCAAAACTTTTTTGTGATATTTGGCATTGTCCTGTTTGACCTGTACAACCAAGAAATGGATATACAACTGGGTCAGGGTTTTGGGAAGTTCTGTTTTCTCTTTATCTTTCAGGACCTGATCCAGAACTGTAGCAGTGATCCAACAGAAAACTGGGATGTGACACATTGTGTGGAGGCTTCTTGATGTCCCAATATGAGAGATTATTTTACTGGCCACTTCCTTCTCTTGGAATCTCTTTCTGAAGTATTCTTCCTTCCGCTGGTCTGTAAAACCTCTGATTTCTGTCTCACTGTCAACATACTGAATAGGGATCTGATGGACTGCTGCGGGTCGTGTGGTTATCCATATACGAGCTGAGGGAAGTAGCTTCCCTCTGATGAGGTTTACGAGTATCGTGTGGACAGCAGAGGGTTCTGTAACGTCTGTCAGAACCGGAGAGTGTCCAAAGTCCAGAGGAGGTTGAAGTTCATCCAGACCATCGAAAATAAACACAATCTGGAACTCTTCAAAGCTACAGATTCCTGCTTTTTTTATTTCAGGAAAGAACTGATGAATGAGTCCCACTAAGGTGATGCTTTGAGATTTCAGCAAGTTGAGTTCTCGGAAGGTGAATGGGAAGATAAACTGTATATTGCGGTTGGCTTTACCTTCAGCCCAGTCCAAAGTGTACTTCTGTGTCAAGAGTGTTTTCCCAATGCCAGCGGCACCTTTGGTCACCAGCGTTCTGATTTGCTCATCTCTTCCATGTTTAAAAACGTCCTCACAGCTGATGGTTGTTTCTGGATCATCTGGTTTCAAGGATGCTGGCTCAATTTGTTGGACTTCATGTTCATTGTTGACCTCTCCGTTCTCTTGCTCTGTGACACTAAGCTCAGTGTAGATCTGATTTATAGATGTCAGTTTTCCTCTCCATGAATTACCCTCAAACAAGTACTGACACCTTTTGGCCAGGCTGGACTTTAACTTCACCTGGCAAATAGCAACTTGAGTTTCTGAAACAACAGACAACATAAGAGCTTGTTGTGAATATTAGGTAAATATACAAAATAAAAACCATCTGTTCAAAGCTCGGGATTACTTTATTGAATTAGCTGTGAAAGCCAAATTATCATGATACATTAATAAAAAATAAGAATGTGATTATTTTTCACCATTTTGTAAAGAAACAGCCAGCTGCTCCTCATTTCTTATCTTCAGGAAGTTCAGTGTGATTTTCAGGAATGCATCTCTGTTGTCTCTCCTTTGCTCTTCATTCTCAGCTGTTTGATCATCGACTTTTGGACATCTGGAGCCCTCTGGGCTCAGCATGTTCTTCATCTTCTGCAGTTCAGTTCTTACAAAACTGATTATGTCATTCTCAAGCAGCTGGAAAAGCACAAAAATCCTATGACATCCTTTTTTCAATAAAAATGTTAATTAACCAAACATGAAACCATAGCAGTTACTGGCGTCTATGTGCTATGGAAGATGGTGCGGGTGATGTGCCAACTTCAGCAAACACCCAGCCCTGGTCTATTTAAACATGGCTGCTCTTCATACTTTGTGCTTTTCTTTCCCATAGCAGGCAGTCTGGGTATTATTTTTCCTCTTAGTTTTCTAATGTTTATTTTCTGAAGCCATATTATACTCCCATTGTTGTCGCATTTCATGCAAAATACATCTTTCAAATAAATAACATTATAAGATGTTCAAAACTGTGTGTGTGTTTTTTTTAGGTCTGAGGAGGATGAATCCTTCGTGCTATGATCTCAGAACCTCTAGACGGGTCATAACATTTGTTTTTTCTCTCAATAGTAGCGATGCCTTGTCTGGCATTCTGCTTGGCAGTGATCCCATCCTGTACAGAATCATTGGCTAAGATAAAACTGCCAACAACTAAACATTTTCCCTTTCTGGCTGTTCATTTTTTACTTTGCGTTAAGATAGAAAGGACTCCTACGTTGGTTCTTCTGGAGGTTTTTTGTGTGGATCTTCTCTATTTTCTCAAAGAACCGATCGGTCGTGGCAAATGACCCTTGTACTGAACCAGGTTCTGTTTACCAGGTTCTGGTTCTGCGGGAGGTCTCTTCCTGTTAAAGAGGAGTTTTCCTCTCCAATGTTGCTACATGCTCAGAATGAATGATTGGTGTAAAAATGCTCGTCCAGGAGCAGTGAATGCTGCAAATCAATGACTTGATGCAATGTCCTGGGTTTTCTTAGAAGGCTTTTTAAACTAATTTGAATAATGAAACACACTTGATGCAATGTTTTATAATGAGGACTAATTGTAATGTATGTATGATATAACTGAAATTAAGTGCCTCAATGTGACGTTTGTTGTGAATTTGTTGTTTGTTGGCGCTACATAATAAACTGAATTGAATTTAACTTAATTGGGTTTGTTTGTGTTACACCATACTAAATGTAACCCAGAACTGCACATGATGCACCCACTGTACTGCTGAGCCACCTGGTACCTGGCTTCAGATAAAATGAACATGTACAGTGTGAGAAGCTTTTACTGAGTCAATTGAAATGTTTTATTTCATGACCAAAAACTGATTGAACTCTGTCTCCTACTTTTCACCTGTTTTCTTTTATTATTGACTGATTATGACCATCAGCTCATTATGAGCTTTCCTACACTGTCATTGTTGTTTTGCATTGACAAACTAAAATGAACTCATCTCCAAGAAGCGTCTGCCAGTAAACGTCAACAATGTGAACAAACAGGTTTTAGGTCTTTAAAAGCTTGGGACTTTCCTGATGGGAAATCGGATGTGAACCAACTCTTTAAGGGTTAATTGAAATATAAAAAAGTTAAACCAGTCGAGAAAGTTTATTTTGCTGCTCTATAGACCATTCACAATTTGTCCTGATTTCAACTGAAAAGAAAACTAAAGACACAATGTGTGTAAGATCTGAAGAAATAAAGCTGTACTTGTACCGTGAAAACAGAATCCAGGTGTTCTTTATGGTCTCTAACAACCTCTGATCTCTGGTTAGAGAACGTCGATAGGTGAGCCAACCTGAGATATGAAAATAAATTAAGAAAGGCCACAGCAGTTTACAGTTTCAAACTTTATTCCACTGCAATCACTCTGACTGTGATACAGCTTGGTGTTACAAAGGCAGTTATCTATTTGTTTTAAAATATTTTCAGCTAAAATCAGTTTCCATGCAGTAAAATAGTATGAAAATCTTTGCTGTTGATTAAAATATTTATTTTGCTCATTTCCATTTTACTTGTTTAAACACATAAGAACATTAGTTTGACTAATAATGCTTTGGTAAGACTGTAATCCTCTTGATTACAGTGCCTAATTTATTATTCGCCTGCTTCAAAAATGTCCCGTATTTCTCTTCGTTACCCTACAGTGCAGGCCGTCTTCAGCTCAAGTAAATGTGACTTTATATTCAACAATGAGGAAATTTACCATTTTAAAACAAGAGAGAGGACCTCTATGAAGCAGAGCTATTAATTATATCTTAAAAAGCTTAAACTATTGTATCTTCTCATTGTTTTGGTTCATCTATGATTAGTTTTTATAAAAAGATGCCAGTCTGGTTTTCATCCGGTTTATTTTTACTTCTTCTCAGAAACTACTCTGACATTCCTTTTTTTAGCTAATTATGACGCAAGAGCAGCCATGACATTTCATATTTGTTGCCACGTCATCCATCTTATGTTGTACTTTTAGTCCTTATTATACACAACATAAACATTCATTATAGTTTTTTGTTTATGTAATGAATTTGTGTCATAATCCCAATTTAAAAGACATTAATATTTGTGATAAAGTCTTACATTTCAAGAAGAGAGGGGCCTCGTATCTTGGGTTCAGTTGAATCAACTTTAGATTGTTCAGGACTCTCAGCAAACATGGACACACAAGTTGGTTGATGTGGTTCTGGTGTCTCCCAACCCATTTGGCTTCAAGACAATATTAAGATTTATTAGTTATATTTAAAAGTTAAAGGTAGTTCAAATCTATGTCACACATAAATTCAAAATGTATTATTTTAACTGCTGGTAAAAGTCAGTAGCAGCTACATTTTCCTCACAAAGGTTAACTTTGATCAATCTGGTTTCTGCAAAAACATTTGGTGTCAACGTAAAATTTAAATATTCACAAATAGTTTCAATCAATACTTGTTCCACAATTTAAAAATCCCCTAATAAATTACTGTCTCACTTTTTATTTCCAGTGGGTTCTCTTTCCTTGAATTCAATTGCTTCTTCTTTACTTTGCATGGACACACGTTTTTCCTGGGAAGATCCTGGTCCGTCCTGCTTCATTTGGCTTAAAACAAAAAAAACAAAGTCCACATCAAATATAGCTTTTAAAATTTTTGTTTTCATGTGAAATATGTTTTAAATAAATTTTTTCAGAGTATTCTTTGATAAATTCTTAGATTTTATTATAAGAGAAGATCAGATGACTTTGGTCTCTTTGAATTCAACTCATTATAAAGATTTATTAATAACTAAAGGTAGTTCAAATTTATTTCACAAATCAATTCAAAATTCATTGTTTGAACTGCTGGTCAAAGTTCATAGTAACGGTCCTCACACAGGTTGATTGAGATAAAGATGGTCTCAAACCATTTAGATTGTGTATATTGTATCATATACCATATAAAAGCTAAATATTCACATATAATTTCGATACTTGTTCCACAAATAAAATGTCAAATGCACACCACTTAATACATTTCTTTCAAAATTCGTCTCACGTTTTATTTTCAGAGGGACCTTGAACTCAATTAGCTCAACTTTAGACCAGTAAAGTTTTTGTTTTGATGTAAACAAAATAATAATAATAACTTATCAGTATTCTGAGTATGGAACAGTAGGTTTTTGTCTGGTCCATTTGTCTTTGACACGACATAACATCAAACTGGTTACATGAAAGTTTTAGTTTTGAGTTTAATCTTTTTGACAAACCAGTGCACTTTCTACTAGCTGAGTAAAATTTTATAACAGTTAAGAAATCTTACATTTGACTTTCAGATGAGACATTGCTGAAATCAACTGGTTCAATTTTAGACCGTTCAGTCGCCATGGAGACACAGCTTAAATCAGTCGACTCTGGTCTTTCTTGTTCCATTTGGCTTCAGAACAAAATGAACAGATAACATTTATGTTAGATCAGAACTAAGAACTGAAGAGGTGTCAGTAAAAGTCAAAATTCACATTCTTATATTCTTACCTGTAATCTGTAGCCTGTTTGTTCATTTGTGCAGACACAATAGCTTTAGGGGAAGAATTGTTTTCCTCCATTTCCTCATTTGAAAGAATTGCACACCTTTGGAAATATCAGATAGGATGATTTATTATTGTACAAATAAAAATAAATAAATTACAACTAAATACAGACAGGTAATTCCTACCTGTGAAGGTTTAATTCACGTCAGAACGATAAACCAGTGTAAAACACACCATCGTTTCTCTGAAGAGTGAGTGAGTCTGATTTCCTTGTCACTCTGGTTAAACCAGTCAGTCACATGGATTTTTGCCTGTTTGTGTCTGACGACAGGAATCTTGCAGGGGTGTCAAACTCCAGTCCTCAAGGGCCGGTGTCCTGCAACGTTTAGATGTGCCTCTGCTGCACCACACCTGAACAGAATAATGAGGTCATTAGGAGGGCTCTGGAGAGCTTATCCACACTCGGAGCAGGTAATTAAGCCATTTCATTGCAGTGTTTTGTACCTGTGGCACATCTAAAAACTGCAGGACAGCGGCCCTTGTGGACCAGAGTTAGAGCATAACCAGTTTCCAGTTAATGGCAGGTTTGACCACTGGTTGTTCCTGGCACCTTTTTGAACTTGTCAACAATTCTTCTCCATTTGATTGTGACAATTTGGGTCAAAGTTGACCCAACAGAGCGTTTTAACAATGCAATGAATCAAACACTTATTAAAGCTGGATTTGGAATAGATAAATCAAGCAACAATAAACATTAAATTTTACAAATTTTGTCATTTGTAAAAAAATCGCAAAATGATTTTTGTCATTTTTTTACTTTTAAGCAAAGTAAAAACATTGTGACAAGAAACAAACATTCATTCAGAATGAATCATCAAATATTCAGCGACCAAGCTGAAACTTGGTAATTAACATTTATTCAACTATCAGTGGGAACATACAGACATATTTAATAAATTAGAATATCATTGAAAAGTTTATTTATTTTAGTAACTCATTTTACTAACTGAAACATTATATAGGATAATTACACAGTGATTAATGTTTTCAATTCTTTATTTCTATTAATTATGATGATCTTCTGCTTACAGCTGATGGAAACAAAACATTTAAGATTAGAATATTATATCAGACTAATAACAAAACAGTATATGAGATGCAAAACAATTATTATATAAATATATACATTTTATATAAATCGGGGCTTACACAGAAGTTATGTTGTGTAAAATCATTCTGCCATTCAAAAATAATGGTTCAAATAAACCAACAAAAGTACAAACTTAATGTGACATTTATTCCCATGATGAGCACATTTCAATTTCTACCAGAACTTTCTTCAGATCACAATGAAAGAGGAAAAATCACAGAAATGATGATCGTGAAGATAGAATTAATTCATATTAACCTGATGATTTTGTTTTTGTTTTTGCTGTAATCTATTGTTTGCCATTTTTGTCTAAAAATTAAATGCTACTTAATGTGGTTCACATTTACATTCTTACATTTATTAATAATTAGATAATAAATACACCAATCTGCTTTGTTTCAATAAGTTTCAGCATTATTTTCCCATTATCATTAACTAGGGTCTGACTATTCAAACATCATATATTTGCATCTTCTGTACTGAATGCATAGTCACATATAATGCAGTATGTAACTTTATGATTCATTTATTATGACATAAGTTAAAAACTGCTGTTGAGTGTCTAAAATTTTTTTAATGGCTTCCAGAGGATCATCAACATGAAACTGGGGCAATTTTGATTTTGAGATACTAAGTAGGTTTTAACAAATTCTGTGAATAGTTTGAAATCTCTAGTGATTATATGTTTTTATTATCATTCTTTGTTTTATTTACTCTTTTATTTTCCAATTATCTTTAAAATAAACAATAAACTAAACTAAATACTGTTCATTTGGCCATCATATTATTATAAAAAAAAAATGGCAGTGAGGACATTATTGCCACCTACTGGTTGAACTGCGTCACTGCCGCCTTACTCCAAGTTACGCACAAGCAGGTGACGGATCAGATGACGGTCACGTGGCTCAGTCAGCTGATGCTAACTCTTAGCAGGACTGACGATTCCCCAGCGGCAGCGACGGTCTGACGGTCGGCCAGGATGCCTTTCTCCGAGCTGTATTTTAACGTCGATAACGGCTACCTGGAGGGCCTGGTCAGGGGCTTCAAAGCTGGAATACTGTCTCAGGGCGATTACTTAAACCTGGTTCAATGCGAGACTCTGGAAGGTGAGATAAAGGAGACCGAAGCTAACGGCTAAAGCTAACATCAGCTGTTATCAGCTTTCTGTGAGGAAACTAAGGCTTTTAAATGCAGACATGCAACTTGCAGAACCCAGTTGTTACTTATAATAGTAGATAAGCGTCAAATAATAATAGTGTGTACTGAAAATATTAAGCGATTGAGGAACTTCCCGTTCGTCGATGCTAGTTAGCATCTCTATGTTAGCTGGCTAGTCAGTAAATATAGGAAATTGTTCCCGAGATTATTGGGCTTTTTAGAGGAAGTGAGGCAGCTTTTTTCTCCACTGACGTTCCTGTGTTTTTATTAAGGTTATAAAGAAATACCTGTTTAAGCTTACATTCAGATATTCAGCTCTTATTTACAATATTACAGTTTCCAAAATAATTTCTTCGTTTTTATTCCTAACCACAGTAGATTTACTAATTGAATTATATTTGAATTAAATGATGGGGAATGACTACACATTTATACAGTTATGTCAGTATGAATTAAAAATAAGATTGTGGATGCACTATGCACTTTTTCACGGCTAAATCTGCTAAGTCTGAAATTGCAAATTTAGCAAAATACTAATCATAAAAAGTCATAAAGATGCTTCTTAATCCAGGAAGGATTCCCACTGACCCCTAATCTGTTGGTAGAACATTTCAAAATGAGGTCAAGCCAAATATTTTTAATATGTTTGGTATGACCTCTTTTATTTTTTAAAATATTGCTGATTGTTTTTGCATCCTTGTGTTTCTTATTGTGCTTAACATGAGAAAACCTTAAAATTTGATTAATCTCAACACTTGTTGCATTTAATTTTTATCTATTATTCAAGTTTATTTTATTTTGGCAAATTTTTTCTCTCTTTTCAAGTCTGTATTATTTTGAAACTGCAACCTCTGTAGTGAGAGTTTCATATGTGATTTTTGGTATCACATAAAAACATTTATTTTCAAGCAAATTAAGCCTAAAATCTTCTAGTTAAGAATCTTTGTATTGCCAGCAGAAGGGTAAAATTCATAATAAAATGTGTTGATAGAACTTCATAAAATGGAAAATACAATAAAATATGACAAAAACTTCAGTACTGCACCAGAATGTAGGATTTGGAAGAATGTAGGATTAATATAGATAAGTCACATTTTGAAAAATATTGAACATTATCATTTTGTTTCACATCAATTTACAGGTAGAGAAGTCAGATTTTATTAGATTTTTATAAAGATGACCTTATTAATTACCTAAATGTTTTTATGTAAGCACATTCTTGTTCCTCCCAGTATATGTGAATCTCCATGTTCTGTCTTTGTTCTCCCTGCAGACCTGAAGCTCCATCTGCAGAGCACCGACTACGGCAGCTTCCTGGCCAATGAGGCGTCTCCGCTCACCGTGTCCGTCATCGACGACAAGCTGAAGGAGAAGATGGTGGTGGAGTTTCGCCACATGAGGAACCAGTCGTACGAACCTCTGGCCAGTTTTATGGATTTCATCACGTAAGTGGAAATATTGAATCCGTTCCAAACACCTCTCACTGTTTCCTGTCTCACAATATAGTCAATTTTTAAATTCAAAATGTCTTTATTAATCCCAAAGGCAAATTAAGTGTTAATTTAAATTCAATTTAGTCATAAATTTAATTTCAGTTAAAGTTCTGTTTCAGGTAGATGATCTAAATGCTCTACATTAAAGGCACTCTGGAAACATTTGTTTTGTGTTTAATTTAAACATACTTACACATTGAAAACACATTACAAAATTAATGCAAGTAGTGATTAGTTTAATTATCGATTATTGGGCTGATTAATTAGATAAAGAATTTGATAAATTTTTCACTGAAGCTTCTTCATACAATGTTAGAAATACATTAAAAGATGCAAACAAACAACTCAATACTTTTTTTAGTATGAAGATAAACATTTTATTGTCTAAAATGCAGCCACACATTATTCCTTTAGTGAACGCTTCATCGTTTGCATCAAATGATGAATCTTGTTGCATCAACATGTGAAAAGCTAAAGTTCTTCCTGCTTGACTCAACATCAATACAATGCAGGGCTGATCTGTTGGGTTTTTTAAATGACCAATTAATAATGTGATACAGACAACAGATTTTTTTATCTTAAATGCAAAATGTACATATTTATGTACAGCTTAGACTTCATTACTGCTCTGAGTGTTATTCTGTCAGCAAATTAGTTTTTGTGCATCTAAGCTCCTGTTAACAATTAACTGATTACTAATTTACTTGACAATGATTTCAGTAATTGATAAATTTGATTAATCGCCTGATTAAAGCCACATTTCTCGTGCTGTGCAGATATAGCTACATGATTGATAACGTGATCCTGCTGATCACCGGCACGCTGCACCAGAGGGCCATCTCTGAGCTCGTCCCAAAGTGTCACCCGCTGGGCAGCTTCGAGCAGATGGAGGCGGTCAACATCGCTCAGACCCCCGCTGAGCTCTACAACGCCATCCTGGTGGACACGCCGCTGGGTACGTGAGGCGCCGTTAGCCCCTGACTGAAGGCAGGAACACAGACGAGTCTCATGTTGATGGATGTTGTTGTGTTTTTGTCCAGCTGCCTTTTTCCAGGATTGTATATCTGAGCAGGATTTGGATGAAATGAACATTGAAATCATCCGTAACACTCTATACAAGGTAAATCCTCTTGTTACACTGATGCTTTATTTATCATGCACTGAAAACTTTAGCTGTGTGAATAGACTAAATATAATTCCTGTGTTTATTTAGTTCCTAAAAGATGTTTGCGTGTTTTCAGGCTTATCTGGAGGCTTTCTATAAGTTCTGTTCTAATCTGGGAGGAACGACTGCAGACACCATGTGTCCGATTCTGGAGGTCAGTGTTTACTTTACTGAGCAATCCAGCATCCAAGATATTTGTAGTTCTGCAACTAGTAATAGAAAGTACAGTGTGTTTGGTTTCACTTTTGTTTTTTGTTCCCTTTTCTGCTGCAGTTTGAGGCTGACAGACGAGCTTTTATCATCACCATCAACTCCTTCGGCACAGAGCTGTCCAAAGAGGACCGAGCCAAGCTCTTCCCGCACTGCGGCAAGCTTTACCCAGAAGGCCTGGCGCAGCTGGCCAGAGCCGACGACTACGAGCAGGTCAAGGCGGTCGCTGATTATTATCCTGTAAGTCCAGAAACCTTCAATATGTCATCATCTGTTTTTAAATTCATAATGAGATTCACCTTGTGGGTTTTATTTTCCTTATCGAAGCAAAATCAACTCTCGTTTTCTAGTTAAAACTCAAAGTCTGACTGGCAGAGGACCTGAAATGGTAGCACTACTTCAACCTGTTTTTACTCTAGTAAAAGTTAAAAGTAGCCATAGAAGAAATTACTCAAGTAAGAGTAAAAAAAGTATTTGGTAAAAAAGTTTACTCAAGTTCTGAGTAACTGATCAAATTATCAATCATTTAATATTTAAAAATTATATCATCTGATGCACCAAAATGTAAAGTTAAGTGGGAGTTTTGGTATTTAAAGGACCAAAATGACAATAATTCATCTAAATAACAAAATCAGGCAAAATACATAATTTCCAAATCAATTTCTTTCAATAAAAAAAAAAACTTTTGAAACTTTAAACTTTAAACTGCAGGTGTGTGTCTGGGTGTGTTGAATTTTGGTTAAAACATGTTTGTTGTTTTTCATTCAGTGGGTAGAAAATCCAGAAATTTTACACAAGTAAAAGTAGAAATACTTTACAATAAAATTACCTAAAGTACAACGTAGTAAAAATACTCGTATAAGTCAATTACTTTAAAGAAGTTACTCAAGGAAATGTACTTGAGTAAATGTTGCTCTGGTTTTACTTATTTACCTAACAAAGAATAAATTGTGAATAAATTCAGTTAATTTAAATCATTACAAAAAAATAATTGGCAGAAAATAGATTACAGAGTAGTTCCACCAGGGGGCGCTGCCTTACTCCACATGTTTCCACCTCATTTAAGTTTTTAAAATGTTTTTTTTTGATACATCTAAAGCAGTTTTTAATCGTATTTTCTCCTCATCGCTGCTTTACTTTTCATCCATTGATTATCAGAACATTCCAGTAAAAAACCCTCAGATCTCCGTCTGACTGTGTCTGTTTTTGGTTTTTTTTCCTCTTTTCAGGAATACAAGCTGCTGTTTGAAGGCGCTGGGAGCAACCCAGGAGATAAAACCCTGGAGGACCGCTTCTTTGAGCATGAGGTGAGTCACTTTTTCTGACACATTATTCCTGCGTTTAACAGGAGCTGGCTCCATCCGAGAACTTCTTCCCTCTGAGTCACAGTCATGGGACACATTTCATCAGGAGAAGGTCATTAAAGGCAACGGGGCAGCTTTTCGCTCGTAAACGCACTGTGATATGCAGCTCGTGCATACATCAACAAAATAATCTGCCAGGGATATTATTCATAAATAGCAACATTTGAGCTGAATCCAGAATGATAGGAATCAAATTTATCCAGGAGTAATGTATATTTAACACTTGATTTTTATCCAAGTAGTCATAAATAAAATTACTATTAATTGCAGAAATGTGTCCCTGTTGTTTTTTTTTGTTTTTTTTTTGCTTATACACCAGAAACTGTCACATTTTCCAGTGAGTAATTAGCGATTACATAGTGAATCCTAATGGTGGAAGAAGCTCGTATTATTTAGTTAACATTTAACTCAATATTTTGTTGCATCGGTTCTGAGATCAACATTATTTTTCTGTTTCTTAGCTTCACTTTATGAGACGTCATAAGTTTATGCAGCTCTGTGTCAAAGAGACACTTTAATAAAGAGTGATGGCTGCTGCACACTCATTGTTTTTGAGGTCTGACACATTTTAAGATGAAAATCTGCCTTTGTTGTAAGTGAGAAAGGAACGTAGCCTTCTTTCAGCCAGCTGAGCAGCAGTGCACACGATTTTCTTATAAAAGAGAAGAAAACTTGAGTCACTCAGCAGTTTTTTGTGGGAATTTGTTAAAAGAACATCAGATCTTAAACATTACATTAATTTTAGTGTATTTAAAACCTAACCTTGGCATTCCAGTTTAGGTTTTTCCAACTGCATTTGAAGGTTTCACACCGATAACTGGTTCAAACAGCTTTGACTCGTTTAGTTTAGTCTAGTCAAATCCTGACGACCTGGATTGTCTCAGCATCTGGTTCTGATGGTTTGTGTTTCCAGTGTTTTTGTTTTGAAGATGTAAAATATTTACAGTCTTGAATACAATCACAGCTCTGAAATATTTGTTCTGCTGTCGCCCAGACATTGACCTGCGATGCTTTAGGACCAAATGTTTACGGGCTTCGGTCCAGGTAGTCCTTTATTGTGTTGAAAAGACTCTGTTTCTCTTCATTCTGGACAAAAACAATAAAAATGGACCCAGACCTGCAGTGTTTACCTGGATTCAGAGAAAATGCTCCAATATCTGCATTTATTATTCTCACAAACTGCGATCAACATGGCTTTTTATTCCTCGTGTGTTACAAAGTAAAAGAAAATAAAAGTCTGAAAAATAATTGTAACCAAATCTGTTATAAAATTTGATGTAAAACAGAGGAAAACTTTATTTCAGTGTCAAAATTCAGAATAAAACGTAAATCTAAGCATTCTGCAGAACAATCAGCATATTACAGACAGCATGATGCATGTTCTTTATGGTTTCAGCTGTGTGTGTTTATTCTTTTTGGTTGTGTTTTATTTTGTGTATTTAAAATGAAAGTCAAATTTAAATGTTTATTAATCTCTGAGAGAGTAAACTTTATTATTGTTCCATTGTTGTCGTGGAAGGCCTTTTGTTGCAGTATAATACATTTTTGTTGTTTTTTTTTACAGAAAGTTTTCATTTTCTTGCTGTTTGTTCCTGCAGGTGAAGTTGAACAAGCTGGCTTTCCTCAACCAGTTCCACTTCAGCGTCTTCTACGCCTACGTCAAGCTGAAGGAGCAGGAGTGCAGGAACATCGTGTGGATCGCAGAGTGCATCGCCCAGCGGCACCGCGCCAAAATCGACAACTACATCCCAATATTCTGAGCTCAGCTCCACGTTCCGCCCATCGCACGTCATTTCATCTGGTCTCGGTGTAAAACCTGGATCCAGAATTGGCTCCGATACGTTCGTCTAGATGTAGGTTGGTTTTCTGTATGGTGCATTTTCTGCTCTGCACTGAAAAAACACAAACTTTATCAAGTAATTTAGTCTAGTTTCTAGTGCAACTATCTTAGTTCACTTAAAATAAGACAAAAGTAACTGAAAATCAACTTTTTAGCAAGATTTAGAGACTTGTTTTAAGTAAATAACTCCTTAATATTGAAGAAAAAGTTTTAGTTCCACTGGCAGATAAAGATGGGAAAAATGTTTTGTTTTCAGTGAAATAAATAATCTGCCAATGGAACAATATCTTTTCATCAATATTAATAAATTATTGACTTTAAACGAGTATCTATATCTTGTTAAAGAAGTTAAGTTATTTTATGTGTAGTAAGATATTTGCCCCAGAAACTGTATTAAATTGCTCGGTGAGGTTTAGTGTTTTTCAGTGTGAAGGAATCAGCCGAGGCGTTTTCTTCCTGTTTTGAACCCATTTGACTTTCAAACACGTTTGTGTGATTGTCTAAACGTTTCCCAGCTCGTTGTCCTCCCCGTCCTTCAGCCGCTTAAATAAACTCCAGACCAGATTTGCAATTTCTTAAAACCAGGATGTAGTTGGCACGCATCAGCTTTTGATTTTTCTTCCTCCAGCTCAGATAATCACAGGATGTGATTCTCGCCTCCCATCTTGTAACGTTATATAAAATAAAACCCAGAAATCTGAGTTCCTGTCCAGCTCCCAGCAGAAAACATTCCTCTGCTCTGTCCGTATGTCAGAGCTCGTATTTATTTCTGTTCTGCTGTTTGTCTGCATGTCTGGTCGTTTGTCTTTTCCCAACAAAATGACGAGTAAAAGAAATTAATCTGATTATTCTTGTTAAATATTAAAATAAGAGCTGAGCTGTCACGTTTCTGAACCTGAACAAAGTGAATGCTTGTGGTTAAATGGAAAACGTTTAAACTATAAATATAGATATTTAAAGATGATTATTTGCTTTTCTGTTCTCATGCTGTATAGAATTTGATTTCTTAATGTTTGTATCTGTTGTGAAATGTGTATTATTAATGTGACAGTAATAAACAGTCTGAAGAAACTGAACTTTTTTCATTCATTCACTTTACATTTAAAATTAAAATTTACAATTAAAAATGAAAGTATATTCTGGCAAAGGATTTACAGTAACATTTGTTCTGTAATATACTGTCCAAAAACTAAAACAGAAACAGATTTTCTTAATATTTCCCTCCCAAGCAGTGATATTAATCCATAGCTGTTTCCAGTTTTTCTCTGTGAATCATTAACTGACTCAGCTTTTATTCAAACCTAAAAATCAAATTTAAAAATGATTTTGAATCTCCAGAGAAAAAAAAAAAATTAAACTGTTTAGATAAAACAGTATATCAGGCCCTTGTTAAAAAAAATTCGATCCAAAAACTCAGATGCTATTAATCTGAGGAATGTTTTAGAAAAAACTGTGAAATTTCTGAGCTCCAAAAGTCAAAAATGTGCAAGAAAATTTTTGTATAAAGCACCAAAAGTTGTTTAATATTAAAATTTCAGATTTTTTACTAACAAGCAAATTTCTGACTTTTCAAACTTTACAAATTTCCCTTTTTTTATTTCTAGTAAATTTCTCAGATTAATCTAATAATTTTAGGGATTATTCCAAAAGTTTTTCACTTTTCAAGTTCAGAAATTTCCAAGTCTTTTCTAGAAATTTCTAAGATTAATCTCAAACTTTTTTCAGGTTTTTTTTCTTGCAAGTTTCCAACTTCTGGAGCTCAGAAATGTCTTTGGGCTTTTTTCTAGAAAATTTCAGAAATTAATCTCAAATATCTGAGTTTTTTGGCTTGAAATTTACTCCTTTTTCTCTTTCTGCTACGGCTCAAATGCGCCGTTGTAGAGAAGAAAAACTTGTTAAAGTCCAAAGCAAAACTTAAGAGACTGTAAATCTAGAGACGTGGCTTGGAAGTTTAATTTGAAGAAATGAGATATAACTTAATAATTTTACAATTTACACTGGTCACGTAAAGTTTTTGATACTTTACGTGACCCAACTCAGTTTATCCTTGAATAATTTTAAAACATGTTCATGAAAAATCTCTGGAAATTGTTCATTCAGACCAGGAAAGTTAAACAAGATGATTTGGTTTTTGAATTCAAGGAATTTTATTCAAATGTGTCAATAAATTCAAATAAACTCAAATCTTGTTTGACTAAACACTGTTAAATTCTCCTCAGGAGGTTTTTCAATGGAAAAATAAACTTTTATTTGACTTTTGCTACAACTAAACCAGAAGCTTTTCACTCAAACTAGATCACAAATTAAATTAATGTTACATAAAACATCCATCCTCATGTGGAACCGTCTGTTCTGGACCGGCTGCTCTCTGTTAGACCTGATTGGGTCCAATCAGGCGGTTCTGCTCCAGCTGCTGAATCAACAGCCTGCAGACCTCACTTTCCTCCTCTTCATCAGGGAGGAAGAACCGTCTGAAGCAGTCCAAGCATGACGTTTCAGCTGAAAACCGGAGGCCGGTTCTGTGGCCTGCACTGCTGTGTGGGTCTGACCGACTGGGACATGGACAAAGAGCTCAAACTGGCAACAACCACTGACCAAAACTGTAACGGTGAACATTTTTATTATAGTTTTAATAAACTGCAGCTGCCATGCAACCACTGACTGGAAATGGTTCAGATGACTATTTGACTGTTTGTGCAACACAGAGAGGAATTCAGTGAGAATTTGGAGCTTGATTTGTCTTTTTTTGTGTGTAAAATGTAATTTATTCATATGTGTGTCAGTGAGGTTTGTCTACTCTGACAGAAGACAAAGTGAATGATCCATATTTGGCCCAGAGACCCTCTGCAAGGGCCTCCAGAAGAAAAGACGAGTTCATTTGGTACGACAAGACATCAGGTGAATTCACACACAGAGAAACTTTATCCAGTTGTCCGTTATGAATCTCTGAAGTACAATAAGCTCAGAGCAGAAGATTCATGTTGTGTTGGTCTTTTTTTCTCTCCATCAGACACATTTGTGAAACCGAACCTGTGGCTGTTGGTGAATCCCAACATCGCCTGTCCGGTCCAGTATGTGCAGACGGCCGCTGACCTGCAGCCTGAACCGGGTCGTGCCAACCAGCTGCTCCAGCTGGAGCCCGGGGACATGGAGGGTCCGTCCACATCCAAGCTGCAAACATGTCCCCATCAGGAGGAGCCGCTGCGTCCCGCTTGCTCCACAGCGACGCACACGGTAATAAACTCTGAGAGAATCACTAAAAAATCAACAAAGGTTAAAGCATTTATCAAACACATAGATGCAGGAATTAGGAGTTTAGTTTTGTAGAAAATGGGGAAAAATATATCCAAAATATGCATGAAGAATTGAAGATTACCCATTTAAGTCCTGCACAACACAAAATTTTACCAAGTATTTTTGCTTTACTGCAAAAAGTCTGGATCGCACAGGAATCGACTTCAGATGAAAAAATAGATTTTAACTTGTTTAAATCAGTTTGTAAATCTCATCTGTCACAAATAACATGCAGTGCTGATGCCTGACCTTTTGTTTTAATTTAGTTTTTTACATGTACTACACTGCAAAAACACAAAACCTTAGCAAGTATTTCTGCTCTACTTTATAGTGGAAATGTCTATAAAAAAACTTTAACTTTTCAGCAAGATGTGAAGCTCATTTAAAATAAATGATTTCTTGATATTGATGAAAATGTAATTATTTCACTTATAACTGGAACATTTTAGTTGTCGGTGTTAAGGAATTATTCCCTTAAAATAAGCTCATATTTCTCACTGGAAAGCTAATTGTAACTTGTATCGGTTTAACTTAAAGTTCACCAAGTTTGACCTAAAATTAGACAAAAATACTTTGTAAAATTTTGTTTTTGCAATGTAGTGACAAAAATAAACTCTTTCAAATACTGTAAAAGTTTATTTTCTTGTCCTTCATTCATGGTGGGATTTAATCCAAAGTGGATTTACATTTTCAGAAAATCTATCTTTAATTTATACTTGCATGTGTTTTGGGGTTTTTTCTTGCGAGAGTCACAAAGTCCGATTTCTTAGGCAATCTGCACAATTAACATTTTTTTTGTGTGTGTGTGGTAAAGATGGAGTGTCAGCTTGTTAAATTTTTTTTCTGTATCTTCTGCAAAAAGTGTAATTTCAGACTGGAAAGAAAAACAAAGCATAAGAAGAAAAATAAAAGAACTGTGCAAATTATAGCTCTGCATTAAAATGATGCATGAACCAAGTCCAAAAGCACCAGCACTCAAAAGTTTCCCTGGCAAGTTTGAAACATTTGAACAAACCTGCAGCTGTCTGGTTTAAATTTTGACAGTTGTTCCCAAAAGTCATGCAGCTTTATGAGCTTTTTTTTTGATTGGAGCAGAAAATCAAATCCATTCTCATTTTCAGCTTGAAGCCACATTTTCTCTCATGAATAAAATTTAAGTGGAACAATACGTTGTCAGAGTGCCTAACAACTGAAACGTATTAATTGGCAAAATGAATTAGTCCACTATATCAGACTAAAGTGTCATTAAAAAACTAGTTTTTAATTAAATAAAAGCAGAGACTTGCACAGCAACACCATCTTTATTCTGCTCTTTTGCTGTAAAAACAGATTTAATCAAATGGCAGGATTATATCTGAATGGCTCTTGGATGTTTATTTGAGACACGATGATGAGTTTTAATGTGGATTTCTGTGTTTATTTTCCTCGTCTTTAACTCTCAGATAAAAAACCAAGAAGGTTCCAGCAAACCGGTCCGGACCAGACGGAAGGGGAAGATCACAAAAGTTGTGGTGAGGAAGAACAGCAGCTCTTCAGGGTTTTGGCAGCAGCTGCGTTTCCGTCAACCACTTAAAGGCCAAACTTCACATTTCAAAAATAAACAGGCCGGTTTGGAAAAAAAACTTTTCTTTGTGCAAGAAAAGTTTGCACAACTTTTCTTGTGCAACTTTTGTGATGTGGGGGGTTTCACATCACCTGATGTCACCTAAGGTGCCACCTGAGTCACATGATCAACAACTGGATGTTGCCACGGAGATGTTTTGTTTTTGACTTGTCGAGTGGACAAACTTATTCACCTCTGATTTTAATTGCTTTTCTTTTTTTAATGGAAGCACCACTGATGTGAAATTGTTGTTTTTCGGCGTTAGCAGAATGTTGCCAAAGTTTTGTGCATATTTGTAATGGAAACGCTGCTGCTGATGGAAGTGGAAATTTTAGCTACTGGTGTGTTTTCTACAATGGCTTATTAGAGTAAATGTTTGCCAATAATTAAAAAAATAAATAAATTTATCTCAGAAATTTTCTAAAACAAAACTTGGAAAGCTGAAAAAAAATCTAATTTTTTTACTTTTGCAACTCCAATTTTGAGATCATTTCTAGAAAATTTCATGTATTTTTTTTTTTTTTATTAGCAGAATTGGTATTTTGTTACAGTTTCACTTTGTAATTATGCTTTTATTTCTATTAAACTTTCACAAAAACTTAGAAATCAATTTAGAATCGTCATGAACCAATCAATCCTGACCAACTTGTTAAATTTCAGACCAGCCACCATTTTCTGAAGACGCTGAGGAACATGAATGTGATTCTAACATGGTTCTGTAAATAAAGTTGACACCAAATCGATCTTGTTTTGTCCTCCCGTCTCTCAGGACCTGAAGTCCCTGAAGCCGGGCTGCTGGCCTCGTCCGCCGGTGAATTACTGCGTCCTCGTTGCTCTGGCGCTCAAGAGCAGCCAAACGGGGAGCCTCAAAGTCCAGCAGATTTACAACTTCACCAGGTCAGAACCAAAGAGCTGATGAATGCAGACACACTGGTTCCCTTTAAAGGTAAATGAGTGTCTTCCACTGCCACACATTGTATTGAGAAGGTTCTGCTCTTTTGAATGGGAGTTTTTATCTTTTGGAATGGGGGGAGAAATGGACACCAGACTGGAAAACGTTTTCCGGTTTGCACTGTGGTTCATCTTCGGTTCACCGTTTCCTCTGCTCTTCCAGAGAGCACTTCCCCTTCTTTCAGACGGCTCCGGACGGCTGGAAGAACACGATCCGCCACAACCTGTGCTTCAGCAGCAGCTTCCGTAAAACCTGCAACCAGCTCTGCAAAGAGGGGAAGAGGAAGTCGTGCTTCTGGCACCTGACGCTGGACGGCCACCGCCGGCTGCAGGACGAGCTGCACACGCTGACCGGCGAAACCCTGAAGATGCTGGAGAGGAGCATGTCCAACCCAGGTCAGCTCCCAAAGTCCTCATTCTGAAAAAAGTCTCAATTAATTAAAAAAATCTGATTTTTATCTCCTTTTTTCTGAATTTCCAGCCGGCCTGGCAGATCTCATTTGTGAGATAAAAGCAAACGGTTAAAGTAGTTGCTTTTCTTTGTGCATTTCAGATGCAATATGGAGTTGAAATGTGATTCCTGCAGGTTTCAATGCACTTAAAATGATGCGTAATAAAATATGCATGTCGTTGAGTTGTCTTTAAATGTGGTTTTTTTTTTTAATTTATACAAAGTAAAAAGTTTTTGCTTCCATCTCCATCGACGCCTCCAGCAATCTCACTGCATTTTGTTGCCGTTTTTAAAAAGATTTCAAGTTAAATCAATCTACAACTTTTGTTGAGGTAAAATAATCATAGACTTGCTGACATGTTTTCCAGAAAGATGGAAGAAAATACTTCAGATTTGCTCCTTTGAAAGTTGAGATGCAACTTCCATTTTTGTTGTTTTATACTGGGCTTAGGAGTTCCTCTGGGATGTGTGCTTAGTCCTTTTGCATTTACCTGACTGGCAGTGTTATACTCATAAATCAACGGTTTGGAATTAGAGAAGTTCCAGAAAGTTTTGAATTTGACGTCCCTCAGGAGGCTGAAGCAGGAAATCTTGATTCAGCAGCTGCAGCGGTTTTCACATGCAGACTGTTTGAAGGGAATGAAGCATTTCTCTGGTGAGGCGCTCCAACTCTGCTTTTGTTTGCTCTTTAGTCATCTGGAGGAAATCTTTGCTCCATCGAGTGCTACTGGGTTCTTACAGGTGCTTGAAATCCTTGAAAATGCTTGAATTTCAAATGGAGGTTTTCAAGGTTTGCAAAGTGCTTGATATTCAACCAGCAAACTGTTATAAAATACAACATTTGATTAAAACCCTAAATTTGAAAAACATATTTGAAATTTGACAATTGTTGAAAATGGGGGTTATTTTTATTAAATTGGTATTCTGTTTTCAGGTGTATTGGTGTCTGAAATATTTCAATAACATTAGTAATAAATATATAGTGAATTTAAACTATTTTATCTCCACAATGTGGTGCTGGAAAAGTTTGAAAACATTCCTTGAAAAGGCTTCAGTTTTACTGTTACTTTCCCAAATAACTAGAATGTGTTGCATTTTAGTTATTAGGCGACCCGGTGGGAAATTTAGACACTTTTCTATAAATAAGGAGAACGTATCGTCTACAACTTCGAATTTTAAGTTTTGTCTAAATCTAAACGGATGCTTAGGATGTCACTACTTTGTTTATAAATGCACTGCAGTCTATTTTTTTTTATTAAAGGTCAGAATTTATAAGCCAGAAACGTTGAATTTGTCCCATTTTGATCCAAGTAAACGTCGGTATGAACCGACCAATAACCTCATGATATTGGTCAGTAGGAGTTCATTTGGTTCATGAACCAAAATGAACTCCTCTTGGTTCATTTGCCTGCTCCTCCAAACCTTCAGGGATAAAAGGTTTTGTCGTTTAGGTCTGCAGGTAAATCTGTCCTTCATTTGCCAGAAGTCAAATGTTTTGTAGGTCAGCAGGATTAAGGTGGGTGTGATTTTTAAATCTCTATAACGAATGGTGCACATAAAATGCGAGATGGAAAGAAGCTGCTAGATCCTCAACTTGAAGAACCTGGGCAGGTAAGGGCACCATTTTAATGCTTTAGTTTTAATTTGATTGGATTCACACTGCAGAAACACAAAATCTTACCAAGTACGTTTGGTCTAGTTTCTAGTGCAAATATCTTGGTAAACTTGAAATAAGACAAAAGTAACATTTCAGCAAGATATGACCCTTTTTTTAAGTAAATAATTCCATAAGACATTTTCTATGTTATACATTTATTTGCCAATAAAACTAGAATGGTTTCATCAGTATTACTTAAAACAAGTAATACTGTTTTATGTTTTACTGTTTCTATGTCTTGCTGAAAAGTTGCTTCTAACACAAGATATTTGTGCTGGAAACTAGACGAAAACAATTGGTAAGATTTTCTATGTTTTGCACTGTAGGTCTTGAACTGAACGATCATTTCAACATTTAGTTTTTCATGTTCCCTAGTAATACGTTTGGTTTGTGTCTGATCAGAAACTCGGCTCTGAATTAAATCCCTGCTTTGTTGAAAGCAGGTTTCTGAAAACGGTTTGAAGATGAAGAGCAGCGTCTGCGACCCTTTGATTCTCCTCCTCATCCTCGGCAGCAGCGGCGGCGGCGTTGTAGACGGCCTGGGATCTGTGCTGGACATCTCATACATACACCTCAGATATCCTCTAAGCTGGGAGAATGCCCAAAGCTTCTGCAGGCGGTAAGATTCCTGATTTACTCAAAGTGTAACCAGGAGTAGCTAAAGGAACCCATATTTGCTTAGTTGTGACTTAAGAATCAAGATTATTGTAAATATTCAGTGAGTTTTTCTAGATCTGAGCAGAAAGCACCATAATCAACTCAAAGATCTAATGTGAGCACAGAACGGAGTCCTTCACACAGTCAGGTGTGAAAATGCTATAAATAAAGTCCTCCTGAAATCTGCAGTGAATTTCCTTCATCACTGCAATGGTTGCCTGTAAAATTCAGAATGTGGTACAAATAAAATAAAATGCTGAATGAATAAAGGGCTAAAATGTCCTACTTACTAAACTTGCAGCCGATGAACATTGCTCTAAAGCTGCAGGTTTACTCATCGTTTCCACTATTATTGAGGGCGTTTTATTCTGAATTGTTTCTCCTCTGGATTTAGCTTCCTCTTTTATTACGCAACACTGATGCACTACATTCTTACCTCTTTAAAAAAATAAAATCTTTTACTTTGTTTTGCATCTATTTAACTATGTTTTTCTTCTATCAAATTTCAGTCAAAGAAACATAGCTACACATTTTAAAAGTTATTAACAAACAGCAGCACATATTATCTTCTGGAATGTCTCTTTTCGAATCCATGATGATTTTGTTGTCCTTGCAGTGAATTCACTGACCTGGCCACCTTCTATTCACCGTCGGATGTAAACGCTGTGTACCTTAAGCGGTATCTCTCCTGGATCGGTCTGCACAAAGACACAACTTTGCCATTGATTAGCGATTGGGTCTGGTCTGATGGTCAAACCTACCAAGTCAACTGGCAAGACAACGTCGAAAACGCCAAGGGAAACTGTGCTTCTGTCGCATACAAAGACAAAAAGTAAGAATGACTCAAAATTAAACCCTTGTACATGGAAACGTGATTACCTGTCTTTATTTCTTTTATTTTTTGCTAAATTTTTCACCAGTAATCATCGTCTTCATTGTGAATGGTAGAAATATCGTCTTGGGTTCACGCTTGTTTATCACAGCTCCGGCTGTCTTTCATTTTGCATTGAGTGTTAATTGTTAAGCTGTTCTGTGTTTGTAAAACCACCTTTTGGAATAAGTCATCTTAAATTTCCACCTTCCTTTTTCTGGACACATTTGTTACCAGCCCTGAACCCTTAGACCTTGGTGTCATAACATGACTTAAAAGTAATTTGACTTTGCAATTTTACGCCTTGAAATTGGGCGTCTGTCTCTTTAAGAAGCTCCTGCTCTTTCTGATGCTCATCATCACAACAGTGCTCCTTTGCTATGCTGTTTTCAACCGGTTTTAGGATCGCTGGACTCCTAATGGCAGCAGTTCCTCCAGGTGGAAATGGTGTCGTTTTGTGGGAGAATCGCAGTGAGGAGGTTTAAGGTGTTCTACATATTGGAAAAACATAAAATTACAGCAGATTTTCTGCCACCAAAGATTCAAAGACTTCTGAAACAAGGAATCAAAGCCCTCCAAATATACTTTTAATGAGGGATGAACATTGCAACATGACTCCCAGAATCTTCTGTTGATCCTGTTTTCTTAAACGTTGACGATTCAGTAAATGTCGATTGTTCTCTTTACAGGATCTACGTCAGAGACTGTGGAAACCGTCTGTTCTTCACCTGTCGGACGTCTAATGAGAATTACGTCTTTATACTGGAGGCAAAGACTTGGTCAGAAGCGTTGGACTACTGCAGGTCAAACTATCGAGACCTGGTCAGTTTTTCTAGCGACGTTTACGACAACATCTTCTTTGACCAGGAGATTCCCACCTGGATCGGACTTCACAGAGACGGTAAACGATCACTGCTGAAACCAGGATCTCAAAAAATATGATGACGTTGAACTGAGTCACTTGTTAAATATTTACAGTCCCAACCTAAGCTTTGGTTTCTACTTCAAACCTTTAGATTTTTCATTGGGATTTTATGGCTGACCATTCCAAAGAAATACTTAATTTTGAACCAGTTATAACAACACTTTGATGTAGTAGTAATAATAATCATAGCGAGCTGAGAAGGATTGGAAAGAAACTCATTTATCAATCTGCCCTCAGTGACTCATGTTTAAGTAAATCAGGAAACCTGCTTGTTTAAACATTTGGCTGATTTGCAATTCATGTTTACCCCAAACAAAAAGTCAACATGAGTATCATTCAATGTAACTTCCTGGTTTAAAACTTTTTCATTTGTATATTGTGCAGGAATAGATTCTTCTGAATCGTTATTTTAAATTAGCCTTATTGTTTCGCAACCAAAGGCTGTTTGTTGTTTCTCTGCTGCCACATAAATGTTATTGACGAACATCAGCAGCTTTTAACGCTCACAGTGGGAAAACGATGACCGACCTGATCTCACAAACTTCACACCTTTAACACCTTTACTGTTCTTGCAAATGTATGTTTACATTTTTTTGTTTTTTTATTAAAAATATCTGAAATGTGTGGCATGCATTTGTCATTTAGTCAACAGTTTCAAACCTCTAGAGACCAATTCTGGTTTAAGTTACAGAGTTGGTGCAGAGTAAAGAGTTCAGGGTGTTTTTAGGATTATTGAACTCAACGGTGCCAATAAATGTATTACTTCTTTCACAGGAGCATCTTGGAAATGGAGCTGGGGAGACTCGGAATACAATAACTGGTTAGGAAAGCTGAGTGGCAGCAGTGACTGCGGCTCGATCTCCTCGCTGACGAAGAAGACGGCTCCCCGAGGCTGCGATACTCCTCTCCCGTCCCTCTGCATCGCAGACAATCTGGTCCTGGTGAAGGAGAAGAGGAGCTGGGAGGAGGTGCTGGAGCTCTGCAGAGGCCTCCGGTCCTCCAGCAACAGCGAGCTGCGTTACGATCTGCTCAGCCTGCAGCCTGCAGACAATCAGGACTTCATCAGGACCAAGATCATGCAGGCCGAGACCAAGGAGGTGGGAGGCAAATGTATCATTTCATAAGACATTTGCATTGTTAATGTAAGATAAACAAGGACAAAATGTGTTTTAAAAACTTGATTTTAATCATTTTAAAGCATCAAACTCAATGCAAAATAAGTCAAATGATAAATAATGTAGATTTGGCCCCAACTCAACTGCTGTAAAAAGAAAAACCACTCGGAAAATTAATTAAAAATACAGGAGTTCTACTTTTATCCATGAAAAATAACAGGGTAATATTCATTCCCTTGGCATTATAAGCATGCTTATAATGCATTATCCGACAGTTTCACAGATCTTAAGTTTAATACAAATAAACCAAACTCTACAGATATGTAAAAGTAATAGGTTGTTTCTGCAGGTTTGGACCGGCCTGCGTTTCCTGGCTGGTGATTGGCTGTGGGTGAACGGAGCAGACATGTTGTACACCGATCTGCCCTTCTGCCCCACCCCGGGGCAACGCTGTGGGATCCTATCCAAAAACAGCAGCAGCAGCAGGATGGAGACCAGGGATTGTTCAGAGGAAAAAAACTTCCTGTGTTACAGTTACAGACCTGTGGTCTAAATAAAGGTCTTTACACTCTTAAAGAAATTTGTTTCCTCTGATAGAAACTGTTATTAAAGTTTAGCAAATACCACAGATTATCTGTTATATTTAGTTTACTTCATAGGCGTAAATATTTAATCAACTTTATTTGCCCAAGTTTTACCATTTCCTGTGTTTTATAACTAATTCACCACATTTCCAGGTTTAATTTCAAAGCTACACCCAGCCCTGATTTAAAGTCAGACATTTTCAGTCAAGAAATTACTAAACTGGAATCGTGCTGACAACACGAAGCAGGCGAAAGGATCTGAAAAACCATCAATTCAAGTTGATAGTCGGGCTGGAAGAGTTTCCACCGTTTCTGTGACTCTGTAGAAACGCAGATGGAGAAAATAAGGAAACGATGGAGAATTTACTGCAACGTTGCTTCATCTGGAGGCCGCAGCAACTCAGCAACTTGTAGAGATTTCTTTGGCTTCAGGAAGTTTATGATTCAGCAATAAGAGAGACTGGGCTGGATTAAAAGTTAAAGTAATTATCTCTAAAATTTAAAGTTGGGATTGTTTGAACCATTTGATCCACAATTTTACTTAACTTGCCAACTCGGTCATTGTTTTTTTTTAAAAAGACTTTGAATTATTGTACAGTATTAGCAAGATTATGCTGATGAAATTAAAACTTTTGTATCTTTTAATATTATTGCAATAATGTTGCAAATGTGAATTTCTTCTATATTTTCCAAGCAACACGTTAAACTTTTGGCTGAAAATTGTATCGAATTTTCAGAAAATGTTTGAAATCATTTTGAGAGTAGAAATTACAATAATGCAATTTAAACTAAAAAGGCTACGGTGCATTTTTTTTTTATTATTCTTCTGGGTTTACACCATGTAGTTTGTGACAAAGTTGCAATGTGGAAATTCACCACCAGATGTCACCAAAATCAGCACACAAACCAAATCTTTAAATATTTGTGTTCATGATCATATCAAATATGACCCTGATTTAGCTTCATAAAAAAAAACATGTTTTTATTACTAAAATAATTATTTATGCCATGACTCAAAGCAACAATATTGTTCCAATAAAACTGACTTTAAACAAAGTGGAGATGAAATGAAGGAACCCAGATGTAGCAAAAACCTGCTAACTTGATAGCTGATCGTAATCTGATAGTTTTATCACCTTTAACCAGCCAAAAAAATAAATACATTGAGGAAAATCAAGAAGCAAAGTTGATGTAGAAGAACTCCTCTTCTATATATCGCTCCCAAAAGTTATCGACCTTAAACCAGATTTGTTTCCTGTTGCATAATTAATTATTGAACTGGCTGCAGCGATACATTTAGACAAGTAGTTTTAACCGTTTCCTTACTGGAGAGCTACATGCCTCTCAAGATATAGCTGAAGGTATGTTCTCTTGTCTTTCCCATTTTGTGGAGTGGTTAGGAAAAATTAGCTGATGTTTACATTACAGATTATTTAATCATCTTTATTTTACAGGAATTGTTACGGTTGTCCATTATTGTGATGCTTATGGTTTAAAATGGTAAATGCATAAAAAAAACTCAATTTAATAAGGTGAATTGTTCAAATTGTCAAATTATGCAGCAGCAATAAATGAGTAAAAACTTTTACTCCAAAAACTTAAACAGAATTTAAAAAATTACAATTATTTATCTAGTAAAATGATTTCACATCCTTGAGGTTCTTTGTTAATTTGCCAGCAGTCAAATGTTCCCGCCAGACAGTGACAACACCAGACTGATTATTGATTTTAACTCTGCCTGCTAAGCAAATGAGTTTAAAACATGGAAGCTGAAACAACAGGACCTGCAGTTGAGGTTTGGTGGCTCGTTAAGCAGCAACACTTTCCTGAGAGGACTTGAAGTCAGGTAATCAGGTAATAACAGAAAATACTGGGATTGTTTGACTATTCGTAATTCTTTCCTGCAAGGCAATGTGAGTTAAATAAAAGATTTAGTTTGAATCACCCTTTGCATTAATAAAACCTTTTCTTTGTAGAAACTGGATGATGAAGAACCTTTCTGGATCCTGGATCTTCCTCCTCCTCTGCACAAGCTTTGCATTTTCCCTGAAATCAGTACTGGAGAGAAATTACAGGTACAGCATCTATCCAAGCAGCTGGGAGAACGCACGGAGCATCTGCAGACGGTGAGATTTCTGTTCACCATTAAAACTAATCAATGTTGAATTCTAGGTGTGAATGAAAAGTTGTTTTTGTCAGAAAAACAAACTCGGGCACCAAGAACCAGATTCGTCACAACTATTACTTTACGCATCTTCGATCACATGTCTGGAAGAGGAGGAAATAATGCTGGAAAATCTCACATTATTTTGCCGCGTTTTCACCAAAAAGGATGGAACGTGTTGGTGAGACGTTCTCCCACTGCATCGGACCAGAACCGAGCAAGGGGAGGAGAATGTGTCAATTAGTCTTCTAAACGACCTGCTCTGTGGTTCTGTGGTTAAAATTATAATGGCTTCTGGAAGTTGAGTAATTGTGATTGGTCACAAAAATCAGACCAATCACAAGATGAGTGGGAAAAAAAAGAGGCCGAGGACAAAATAACAGGATTTTCATCATGAAGCTGCAACGAGAACCAATTTTGACAGTTCAGCTTGACGCTGACGAGCCCTTAAAAGTCCATCAAATCCCTGAAGGATCCCGGGTTTGGGTCAGGGCCTGGCGCTGGCCCAACACCCAGACTACAGCCTCAGAAGGACCCAAACCCAAGAAAGATTCAGGAAATATTATGAAACGACCAGAGAGTTAGAGCTCTCCAATCCAGTACAGGTTTGAGTCTTACATGAAGAACAGGAATTTCTATGATTAGTTTTCATGGAAGTGGACAGAAGTCACATACGGGACACCCCAAGGCTCAATCCTGGGACCCCTCTTATTCAATATCTATTCCAACAGACATGCCCAGGTGGAAAAAAAAATACAATATCATTTGACTGAAGTAATCTAGTTATTCTTCCTCTAAAGATCCAGATGAAGCTCAAACATATGAAATGTGTGAAGCAGTGACAGTTCAGCAGAAATTAATTTTGAAAACTGGCTAGACTTTGATTTAAGTGTTTTACATCAAGAGGGATGAATTTGCAACTATTTTCTCAGTTTTTTATAATTAGTTTTTTTGATTTCTGGAAAATGTGACGATGTCGAACATTAGCGGTTTGACTGAGCTGCAGGGAAGTAGATGAATGTTCTCACTTCATCCTGAAGATTTTCACATTTTCAGCTGCATAGCTTTACTTCTGAATCTGCGTATTTTTAGTAAAAGGGGCTATGTAATCAAAATAAATTGTGACTTTGCAATTATAAATCAGATTTTTTTTATTCCCTAAAGCCACTACACCGACCTGGCCACCGTCTACTCAAAAGCAGATGTGCAGGACCAGAACCTGGGGCGATATTACGCCTGGATCGGCCTGGATGGAATCAGGGCTCGGTGGTCTGATCTTCTGTTGTCTGATGGGAACGTACACTTTCTCAACTCTTTGGAAAACCAAATGTTGGCCAACAATGCAGAATGCCTTGCAGCCAGCTATCATATCTGGTATTATGACAGGTAATATGAGACTGCTTCAGGGATTAATCTGTTGATTAGCATGTTAATCTGTATGCAAACCAAGATTGAAAATACGTACAAATGACAGTCCCTCATATATTCTAATTAAATGTGCTTGAAAATACCAAAAGTTGGGTCTCATGTGACCCACAATTGGTCGCATGAGAGCATTTGAGCATAAATTAACCGTCTGTAAACCAAGAGAAACAGATTTTTGTTTTTTGTCACTGCTGTTTGTGTATGTTGCTTGTGCGTCAGATTTATGGGTGTACCAGAAACATGCAAATACAAAGGTTCCGACTCTGAGAACTACTTTTTGGGCGCATCTGGATTATCCAGATCTGTCCAGCAAAAACGTAGAGTCGCATTAAATAAACGCTGAATATGCAGGAGACGGTGGAAGAGTTTGAAGGACAGGATGTCTCCTCCCCAGGCCCCGGAGCAAAATGTCACTGTCTGACTTCAAAACTCGAAACGCGTTCGGTGTGAACACACCATAGACCATAGGAACACATATGTATGGAAACACCTTAGTGACAATAATAATCCAAAATAAGACACAAATGAGAAACAAAAACACTAGCAGCCTTTGCTAATGACTACTAGTGGATGAAATAACTAAATCTTCAAGATGATTTTTGTTTTTGCACTGAACAGATGCACTAATCATTTCTGGGTTCTCTTTGCTTCCTACTTCATTCTGCATGGCTGGCGCTCTGCACTAACAACAGTGAACCACTAATCAAGAGGTAGGAAGCAAATCTATTACTTTAAAAACAAAAAGATTTTTTTATTATGTATGTTTATGTACTGTCATCGGAAGTCAGAATAACTTTTTAATCTTATACAAATTGGCTAATTTTGGCAATAATCTATGGTAATTATTGATACTCCTTTGTTGTTTCTCTTGAAAGAATCTATGGCCTGAATTGTGGAAGTGATTTCTTCTTCATCTGCCAGTACAACCTTCCACATCCTAATAATCTTCATCATACAAAGGAATATATTTTCATACCTGAATCAAAGAACTGGTCTGAGGCTCAGCAGTACTGCAAGAAAAACCATGAAGAGCTGGCAAATATCAACGGTTTTGGTCTGGACAACGACGTTCATACTGAGGATTTTCCCATCTGGGTTGGACTCTATCGAGACGGTAAAGACTCAGGGCTACAGCTTGCAGCAATTTTCATAAAACCAATAAAAGTAGTCGTTCTAACAGTAATAATAGAGTAGCAAACATAAAAACATTATTTTTCTTTCTTCTCACTGCAAGCTGTCTGAATTTTTCACATCTGTTCTGCAGGTGGATCGTGGAACTGGACTGAAGGCCCTTCAGAATATAAAAGCTGGGAAACAAATGAGCCGAGTTCCAACGGCGACTGTGTCTCCATGTCCTCTAAGACGTTCAACATGGCTGCCCAAAACTGCGACAAGCGATTACCCTTCCTCTGCATCTCAGACAACTTGGTTCTGGTGAAGGAGAACCGGACTTGGGAAGAGGCGCTGGAGTACTGCAGAGGCCTCGGGTCGTCCAGTTACCTGCGCTACGATCTGCTCAGCCTGCAGCCCGGAGAGGAGAATGCCTACATGCTGAGGAAGGTCCTGGAGGCCGACACTGAGGAGGTGGGCTGACAAAAGAAATCTTTTTTTTTTTTCCATTTGGGTCTTAACTGCTTCAAAAAACATCCAAGAGATAAAAAAAAAAAAAAATACCCAATAAGTTCATGTCTTTTAATGTCTGGAAAATGAGCAAAAACCTTCAGAATGTAACGTCACAAATCTGCAGGCACTGGCCTGTTACCTGGCAACCCAAGCAAAGTTCAGCTTGTTACCGAGCAACCCAAGCTGAGCTCCAGCATCAGACCACTGTACACGACGTACAATGGCTGCTGGAAAAGAAAAGTGTTTTGTTGACTTACAACCCAGAAACCACCTGCTGAATTCTTATTGGTTGTGCAGGAGGCTCGACTAATGCTTTTCAAAGATGTACAGCTGTATAATTGTGCATCTGTTTGTGTTTTTACTAGGGCTGTTGGAAAAAAATATTTTAGCAATCAAGTACCCTATAGATTATTTTTACGATTAATCAAGTAATCGTCTCTCTCGCTCTCTCTCTTTCAACACATAAATGTTGAGTTGAGGGGCGTGGCCAGCAGCATTTAAAGTGACAAGACGTCCGAAAACAGCTCACTCTGAAAGGAGTTCAAAATAAACTAGAATCTCAATATGTAAGAATGATTTTGTGCAATAAATGAAATAAACTTGTTTTGTTTAGCCAACAATCCTAACCTGTTCAAGGAAGCAGAATACCAGTCAGCATACCAGTCCTATTTTTGTAAATATTAATATTGAAGAATATGCATTTACTTCAGTAAACTTCCTGGATTTTCTACCCACTGAATCAAAATCAAACATGTTTTAACCAAAAATTCACCAGATACAGACACACCTGCAGTTTATTAAAATTTCATACGTTTTTTTATTGAAATAAAATGCTTTGGAAAATTTTTCCTTTGCCTGATTTTATTTTTTGTTACTTTTATGAATAATTGTTATTACTTTAGTAATTTCTTGGATGGATACTTTTACTTGAGTAAACATATGTTGAAGTATTGATACTCTAACTTCAGTGCAAGTTTTGGGAACTCTGCCCACCTCTGCTCATTAATACACACTTTACATAGAGGAAATATTGAAACATATAGATGTTAAATATGCTTTGCCTAAAGAACTTCCATTTAAATGTCGATGACGAAAAATGTTTGAGGTTTGCAAATGTCTCTATTTGAGTGCGACATGATGCCTGATAAATCTGTTGTTTTGTTCCTGCAGGTTTGGACCGGCCTGCGTTTCCTGGCTGGTGATTGGCTGTGGGTGAACGGAGCAGACATGTTGTACACTGACCTGCCCTCTTGCCCCGCCCCGGGGCAACACTGTGGGGCGCTGTCAAAAACCGAGACTGTTGAAGTGAAGACCAGAGACTGTTTGGAGAGAAAAAACTTCCTCTGTTACAAACATCAGTAAGAAGCCCGGCCATCTCTGCAGCACATTTCAGAAGAGATTCAGCTTTTAACTGTCTATACTTAATATAGACAGATTTTACTGAGATAATATTATAAAAAAGTAGCTATAAATATATTTTTATTAGGAGTTTGTAACATAAATTACAAATGAACAACTTAAATGCATCTCTGACATTTTTCATTGTTTAAAGAATAAAAAGAATAACTCAAGGATTCAATGAGATGCTGCCATTTTGTTGTGGTGTTTCCTGTCCTGCTGCCTTTTGTCTGACATTTTAATCTAGTTTTGATTAGTTTTGAATTACTGCAGCCATCTTTTATGTTAATGATGCATGAAGCTGTGTAATCAAATCTTTGAATAAATGAAAATTTTACCCAAACATTAAGAGGATTTGCTCTTAGCCTGCCAACATGGATCACTGCGTTGTTACCAACCAACCAATAGTTTTGAGTTTTCGTGATAATTTAGTTTTGAGTTTTTATTGATAATTTAGTTTTGAGTTGTGACTTTTTTCCTAAATCAGTTCGTTTTAGTTTTTAGTGTGTTTGCTCGTTTTTATTGGTTATTATTACTTAAATATTGTTTAGTTTTAGTAGTGTTGGTTTTTTCATACTTTTGGTTCATTTACAGGTGCAGAATTCAAAAAGGCTAAAGTATAATTAATAGCTGTAGCTAGGTAGTTATTATCCAATCTATTCACATAGATTGGATCTAATCTATGTGAATAGATTATCGATTGGATAATAAATACTCAACAGAAGATATCTATTGATGATACGAGTATTGAGTACCGTTTTCAAAAAGTGTCCTGAATTATTGTTGAACAACCAAGCTTTAGTGTTTCCCGGACTACTGAAAGTCCGACTGCCACAATTTTTGTAATGAATTTCAAATGGCTGATATGAAATACTATAAATTTCACATCAGTTCGAAAGGCTAATAAATAAATTCAGAAACAAAGGATATCTTTTTCTGTAGGTTTTAGCTTCATAAACACATGATATAGTTCTGCTCCACTTTAGTTTCCCCCAGTAATTATTTCAGTTAACGAAAATGTTTTCTCAAATTCAGTTTTTATTTTGTAAGTTTCAGTGAAATAAGCGAGATAATGCTTCATTTGCTCTCCTGCGCCATCTAGTGGACAATACACGTAAAGCAGTGAGTGATTCTATTAAAGTGATTTTATTGTGCGCATTTTAAATTGAATACCGGTAAATAAAAAGATTTTGTGATCCCAATACATAAATTCTGATTGCCTTAGTCTGTCTTAACTTAATCAATTATGATGACTATGCAGTATTGATATTAAGAAAATCCATAGTCAAAATAAAAATTCTGCTTTAGTTTGTTTGGACAAAACTATTTTGTCTGTGAACAATTCTTTTTATTTACTTAAATCTGATTTAGTGACATTTTCTAAAATTAAAGAAAAATTTATGTTTATTAAATTAAAACAACCCATGTCTGAGCCAGTTAATTTAAACTTTTAGATTTTTTATTTGGAAAAAAACCCCCAAAATATCCCAAATATTTAATCCTTTAATCATTTGTTATAATTATGAGACACCTCAAAACCATCATCTTGGGAGAAGACAGCCTCTTCTGTATTTCTACCTTTATTTTTTAACTCAAAGCCTGCAAATCCAAAATAAAGACAGAAGATTAGCAACACAAAGGCAGGGAGCATTTTCTATGTCATTTTCAGGTCAAAACAATTCATTTGTTTTCAAAATCATTTTGTGGTGTAACATCTCAAAATGTTACAAATTGTCTACATTTTTACTAAACTAGGTTTAAGAAACAATGAAATTTAAAATAAATTATCTTCTAGAAAGTTCAGATTTTCTAAGGTTGAGTAAAATGTATTTCCTGAAGCTAACTGGCTGCTAACAGTGAGATCAGGCAGAAAAACTGTAGCAGAGGAAGTTTTTCCTCTCTGAGCAGTCTCTGGGCTCCACGACGCCGGTGTCGTTCTTGGATAACGCTCCGCAGCGCTCCTCCTGTACGGGGCACCAAGGTAGGTCAGAGGTCACCTCTGCTCCGTCCACCCACAGCCACTCGTCGCCCAGGAAACGGAGACCGGTCCACACCTGCAGGAGAAAAACAATGACTTTCAGAGATCTATCCAAAGTCCAGAAGAAGAGGTTTTTCAGATGTGATGACAATAATTACTGGCAAAGAAACAAAGCTGGTAGAGACAAATCCATCTATTTGTGGATTTTCTGTGCAAAGTAATTCAAATTATTTGTTGAAAATTTGCCTGTAAGCAAATTGTTTTCAGACAGCAAATGTAAAATATTCAATAGAAAATGAATCTGGAGAAGATGAGATAACTAGACTCAATGCTACTGGTTGAGTTTTCAGGGCCAATGTAGAAAGAAAAAAAGAAAATGTTTGCCAAAAACACAAGGAAATTTCTGAGCTTCAACAGCCAAACGAGCAAGAATATAATCAAAAACTTTGACATTAATTTGAAAAATTTTATAGAAATACCTTCAACATTTAAAAAGTTTATTATTTGTAACTTTTGCAGCTCAGAAATTAAAATTTTTTCCTGGAAAATTTTGAGTTTAATTAAAAATTAAACTCAAAAGTCACAAATGTTTGACTTTTGGAGCTCAGAAATTTCCTTCCAGCTCTAGCTGCAGAAATAAAGTCAGACTGTTTTCTGACTGTTTTCTCAATCAGAAAGCAACAGTCAGAGCCAGGAGGAGGGTCAACCATCCTCCTTCAGGCTTCTGTAAGCTTTAGTTAATGAGGCTGATTGACAACGCTAAGACCCTCCTCCTGGCTCTGATTGGTTGTTTATGCACTGGCAGGAGGTGGAGGTGTCTTTTTTTTTTGTGTAAAAGCTACAAACTGCAGCTTTAACATCCTGCTGTTTTTCAGCGAACAGGTCGGGTCAGCCCAGTGGTGTTTGGATGCACCTCCTCGGTGTCGGCCGTCGTGATTTTGCCCATCATGTACTGGTGTTCGTCTCCAGGCTGAACGCTGACCAGGTCGAAGCGGAGGCCGTTTCCGCTGAGGCCTCTGCAGTGCTCCAGCGCCTGCTCCCAGCTCTTCTGCTCCTTCACCAGCTGCACGTTGACATTCCCGTCCCACATGCAGACGAAGGGAAGCCGGTCGTGGCAGGGCTCGGTGGCCATCAGCCCGGTCAGCGAGGAGACGGCCACGCAGTTGGCGTCGCTGCTCGGCTCGTTATTTTTCCAGATTGTATAACCTGAACCTCCAGAGGTCCAGATGAATGTGTTCCCACCTAAAAGAGATATGAAGCTTTAGAGTTAATGGTCTGTTTACAACCTGCAATAAAAGTCGAGCATCTTTAAAGACAGAGCCGGCCCAAAGAATTTGCTGCTTAGGGCCACTGCATCACCAATGGGCCCCAAGAAAACACCAAGCTAGCATAATTATATATTTAAAACAATATTGAATAATACAATCTGAATGCTACCGCAAATGAAGAAATTATTTCTGTTATTTTTTTGGTTGTTACAGAAATAATAGGTTCACCTGTGGCTGACACTACATAAAATATCCAAATTGCTAACTTGTTTAAATGTGTTTTTCAATTCATATATCTAATTTTTAATGGTAGAGTGATTCTTAACCTACAGTTGAATTATTGAGACCTCATTTAATTTATCTGTATATTTATACATATATTTATCTTTAAAATGTATTTAATATTTTATTTTTCGTGTTTTTTTAGCTGAATTTTATTTCATTTTATTTTAAAATGTCGATTGTGGGCAGAGGCTTTGAATGTGTTCTCTATGTTTCATATATGCAACAAATTTTAATCTAATATTTTTCAGATGATGTTTCTTTCAAATAGTTCAAATAAAGTGACTCACTTAATACCATTCTGAATTCCAAAATCCAAATTTTATTTTATTTCTGTTTGCTGCTGCTATAAAATGAATTTAGCTGATAGTAAGTATTATTTCAAAATTAATTTCTTAAGAAAAGCTTGAGCCGACTGGATTTTCTCCCATTCAACGTCAGATTTCTCGGAAAGTTTTCAGAAACATTTGCATGGCAAAATGTTTAACAGCTTTAAAATCTGTATCTTCAGAAACGTATTTAGCAAATCAGATTTTATATTGATGATGGCCGAACTATCAGTAACAAATCGCAGCAGGTTGCATCTCCGGCTGTTACCTCCTGTTTGCAGACCAATCCAGATGGGAAAGTCAAACTCAGTGAAGATCTCGTTCATATCGGAGCTGCTGAAACTCGCCAGGTTTCCATTCAGAGTCTGGCAGTAGTCCAAGGCCTCAGGCCACGTCTTTGTCTCACTTACAAACGTGTATCCATTGTTATTCCGGCAGACAAACATCAGATGAGTTTCACAATTTCTGGAATAAATCCTTCAGAGAAATCAACAGAAGGTTCATTTAGTGCAAAAATTATTTTTACAGTTTTCATTTAGAAAACAGAGTAGCGTATAAAATAAAACTGTCAATCAGATTGCAGCTTATTTAAACAACAAGACATTAATAAATGTTTTTATCAAGGTTTGTAGTTTGGTGGAACATTGTGTTGCATTTTTTAATCTATCAATTTACATATTATGTAAGTCATTAGATAAAGACTAATGACTTTTGGTCAAAAAATTAAAAACTGTAAAAAATAAAAAAAATACATATGTATTATGAGAATAAAGTCATTCAAAAGTAAACTTGAAATAACATCTAACATCTCCTAATATGACTTTATTCTTGTAATTTTATTGAAGTATTTTCAACATTATTTTCATATTATTTTGACTTGATTTTCGTACGACTTTATTCTCGAAATACTATAACTTTATTCTCATAATGTTTTTATTATTATTATTTTGTATTTTTTCTTGTATGGCCCTAATACTGAAGAATAATTTAGATAGAAAAAAAGAGAATCACATTACAACCAGTTTAGACCAGTGAAGTTTTATCAGCTGTTGTTTTAACTCTTCTACATGATTTCCTACAGAAACTTCTACATGTCTGATCTATGTTGAACCGTGAAGGAAATTAAGTGAATGTAGTCTAAAGATGAACAACACATAATTTTGTAGACAACTGGGTTAGAAAATTATATTCTTAAACAGCAGAAGAGGGTGTAAAAAAGGATTGTTTTTGTCTTAAATTAATAAATAATAAAGGAGAGCTCAGATTCACTTAGACTGAATGAAACTACAGACATTAGATACCCAATTAAGTTGATCTCATTATTTCTTTAAAATCTCTTTCCTTACTTTTTGTCACTGAAATATACGGCGGCACAGAATTTCCACTGTGGCTCATTATTTCCCCAGTCTGAGACTTGATGGTCCGCTCCATCAGACCAGTCCCACCCTTTCCACCAGTGTGTCTGATCTCTGTGCAGGCCGACCCACACCTGATATTGCTTCAAGTCCATGCTGTCCATGTCTGAGGGTGTAGAGATGGTGGCCAAGTCGGTGTAGTACCTTTCGAGAAAAACAAATAAATAGTTACATTTGCTAAATAATCATCCGTGGTGAAACGTGAAACAGGCTCTGACTCCTGGCGTGGACAATTTCCTAAACGTCTTTTCTATCCTATTCTTAAAGGAGTACAAAAAATATCTTAACACTCATGAACTGAACTGAAGAGTAGTAAAGATCCAACAAAAGTTTGATCACAAATGTTGAAAGACCTTTAATAAAATTCATTATTTGCTTTTTGTGTTCGTCCTTTTGGTGGAATCGCTTAGAGAAATTTCATATCACTTCTATGAAGATGATATTCAACTGTAAATGACTTTAAAAACAGTTAAAAACTTTAAACTTTCTGTTCAAAGTTTATTTCAGCTCTGAACGGACTGATATCGCTCCTACGCAGATGATGTTCAAATGTATGTGACTCTTTTAAAAAGCAGTTAAAACACTAAACAGGTTTTCTTTTCAATACTTATTTTCATTGTGGGATTTTCTAATGTGATATTTTGTCTTTTTTTTTTCTTTTTTTTTTACTACTAATTTTAGTAGTTATTTCAATGGTTTTATCTTGTTTGTTCTGTGACGGTTTTGTCCATGAAGGGAATTTAACAAATTAAATGTACTTAGCTAATAAACAAAACAAATCATTCCCATGTTTTTCACCATTATATTAATTTATTTTAGTATTTTTGAATAATGATGAGGTGAATCATCTGCATAACAGTAAAAAAAGTACCCAACCTCCACTTCTCATAGCATATTTTTTCTGTTTTTGCTTTTTTGACACAAACCAATCAGGGTCAACATGAAAAAAGTAACTGGCAGAAATTTCTTTACATCAATAAGCTGCAATTTTTCTCCACTCTGCCTTGAGAACTTTAACAGAATAATATTTGTCCATTTCCACACAACCTGAATAAGTCCAGCTGTGCTCTGATTGCCAATTATTCTCCTTCAGAACAAAATTCAGATTCATCAATGAACTTCAAACGTTTTTCAAACTCTTCTTTTTACTGCTGTTTCTTGTCCAAATCTCTGTTTTCTTTTCATTTCTGTAACTTCAGTTCTTGATGTTTCTTTGTTTAACCTTTTTTATGACAATAAAAATGCACATTGTCATTAGAAAGCCTCACCTCTTGCAGAAATCCCGCGCCTCGTCCCACGTCAAACCAAAGGTGAAACGTATGTAATATTTGGACTGAGATGTTCCCGGCGCTGCAGACGGGATCATGCAGCTGAGCAGAACCAGCGGTCCCAGTAGGCTGCTCCGCATGTTTTTTCCTTTATGTCAAAGATGCTTTTTTTAATTCAGCTCACTTATCATTTCACGCTTTCTTTTGCTATTAAAAAAGCAAAAACAAATCATTCTCATGACAGACATAAACTTTGATCATGTATTGTCAGTATTACATAATTTACCAGTTGCCTGTCTTCACCCACTGGTTTTTCTTTCTGGTTTTGAACTTGATTGATGAGCCAACAAAGTCAAACTGGATGTCTTGTTACTTTAGATTGTATTTTTCAGAGCAGAAATTTGCCTGGGAGACACAGGTACAGTCATCTATCACGCCCATCTCGCCTTTAAGACATTTGATTGCTGGCAAATCAGTGGAAGGATTTTCCTACAGGTGAAAAACAGGAAAATATTCTGCCTGAAGAAAAGGACGAAGCAGGGAAGTGAAGGGATTACTTTGCACCACATGGACTGTTTCAACAGACGACAAAATGCAACAGCCTGGATCGCCTGGAGAAAAATGTCACCAGTGTGAGAAATAAAGGCTTAATTGATTAACACCAAGATAAAAACATGAATGCTCCTGTTCCCTCAGTCTAGAGACGGTCGTCCTGTTTATGCAGTTTCTGCAAGGTCACATCTGCCTGCAAGGTCACGACTTGCATATTTTTGGGGGATTTTTGGCTTGGATTTGGTCACCAAAGTTAATGCAGAAAATGACACAGTCTTCAAACGTCTTGGTTGGAAATAATGGAAGTAAATATTAACTTAATGTTCTCTGTGTTGGACTTTAGCGCCCAACTTTAGCTCAATTTTTAACTCTATTTTTTAAGCGTCCTGTGCTCCTCCGCTAAACTCGACGGGTCCAGAGTGCCCTGACCTCCCCTCCATCGGGCCGATGGAGTTGGTGACATGTGGAGATAAATGCTGCTGGTTATTCTCACTGGTAATACTGATGCAAGGCGAGATCATTTTATTTACAGGGCACATTTTCAGCAACAAGGCAGCTCAAAGTGCTTTACATAAATTAGAAGGAAATACAAGCAAAACTACAAAACCAAAAGAGAAACAAACTGGTTCTTAATGTTTTATAAGAATAAATAGTCCATCATTTATAAACTAGTAGGAGTTTCTCTGGATCCTTGTTCTAATAAAACTAAATGTTGGTTCCACTTGTTCTGGGTTGAGTTCTGGTTTTGTACAATATAAAGTTAAATGTTGGTTCTCCGTGTCTGATTCTTGTTCTGGAAGCCCAAATAAACAAACTGGAGTTTCTTTAGGTCCGATATTAAAAGTATAAAGCTAAATGTTGGTCTAACATAGTTAGTACTCCATGTTATATATTTACTTATAGAATGACCTTCTATTTTCCAGAACGTTCTTACAGAGGCTGAAAAAATGGCTGGATTTTTTTACTTATTTTAATGTTATTGTGAAAAGTGCATAGACGTCCCCTGATGTCTGATAATATCAGACAGTAATACAATACTCCATTCCTCTATTATTCCTCCAGCATTATGACTTTTTACTTCACTGTTTTTCTGCTCTCCAATATTTAAAGCCTTTTTATTGAGAGCAAAGAGGAACTAAAGTCAGAGTTCTTGTTTGTGTGCAGATTTGGCAAGTAAGTCTGATCCAGAGTCCAAGACGAGGTTTGTCCGTCTTCCATAAAGTCACAGTCAAGCTTAAATAAACAGAGTGCATGTGTCTGTTTTCAATTTCAAGGAAAGACATTGTACAAAATTTCCTTTTTTCACATTTCTGTTTGGGTCTCTACTGTTTCTGGCACAAAGTTAATGTTTTTTTTTTGGTGTCTGGAAAACAAACCGTTCCAAAAACTTTCCGATTGTTAAGCCGATTGTTAAGTGGTCGTGCCATCACGACCACTGTGCCATCACCTAGCAACCCCGCCTGAACCAAGCCTCGTAACTTAGCAACATAATCTAGCTGAGCTCTGGCTTGTTTGGTCAGCTGGTTGTACCACTGTACAATGGCTGCTAGAAAAGACAAGTGTCTTGTTGTTGCCTTACCATCTGGAAACTACTTCCTGCGTTTTTGCTGGTTGTGCAGGAGGTGTTACTTCTGCTTTTCAAAGATGTACAGTTGTATAATGACACATTTTCACATACATTAAGGTCAGGCGTAAACATTGAGTTTGGGGGCGTGGCCAGCAGCAGATTATTTAAATTTAAAGTGACAGAAAGCTCTAAAACACAAACTCAAAGTATGCAGAACTGATAAAACAAAAACCTAATTACCTAAAAAGGATTTTGTGGAAAAAACGTTTTTATGTTTGAAGCATAAAAGGTCACATTAAAGGACCAATCTTAAACAGGAGATGCTTATTATGAGATTTATTTTCAGTACACGCTTCTGTGGAAAATCTGAGTACAGCAGGGAAAGTGAAGAGAAACACAACCACCACTTATTAATTATATTTATTTCATGATTGAATCTATGTTCATTTTAAAGTCTTTAGATAAATTGATTTTTTAACTCCTGACTTTTAGAAAAGGTGTGATTCATTTTTATTCTTTTTTTTAAAGAAACCATGATGACCACAGCGACTTATTCACAGACTTAAACAGTTTTAACCACTTTCTCCAAAGATAAAGACAGTTTTAAAAACTTAATCAACAAATGAAAACACATGCAGATTACTTTCTAAGGATAGTACAGTATTTTGGTTGCCTTAAATTTCTATCAGCAAAATCCTGTCAGTCATTCACGCTAACTCTGAGAGATTATTTAACTTTCAACTAAAGACTAACACCTAATAACTTAGATATGTAGTTATGCATGTTTCTGTTAACTCATATTCTGAATCTAGAGTTTCAAGTCGATGGCTGGACATTTCTGCAGGATGTTTGCTGCAGAGACTCAGGTTTTTAGATGATTTGGTGACATTAGTAGCTGTAGCAGAGGAAGTTTTTTCTCTCTAGGCAGTCTCTGGCCGCCACGGTGCTGATGTCGTTCTTAGATATGGCCCCACAGTGCTGCCCCTGGGGGGGGCATTTCAGCAGGTCAGAGTACAACACATCTTTCCCATTTATCCACAGCCATTCATCTCCCAGGAAACGCAGACCAGTCCAAACCTGCCAGAAGGAGCAGAAATTAAATCTTTCATGCCTGAAACTCTAAGTTGACAAATATCCCTCTACTCTCAGTAAATAACACGAACAAAGAAGAAAATGGCTCCAGAAAACAATATTTTCCTCTTTGTTGCCATGAAGTCGGTCAGATTTTGCTCCATGTTTTGCAGAGCAGGGATGGAGACAAAACATGTTCTACATCGCGTTTTGTACAACACAAAAAGCAAAGAAATTAATGGAAAACAGCTAATTACTCACCCAAAAGTACTTATTGGTATTAAAACAAGGTATGCAAAAAAAAAATAAAAATAAAAATAATAAAACGGTCTGTAATCACGTTTTATTGAAGATTCAGAAATATAAAACACTTGGATTAAAATATTCTGTCATGGGTTTATAATCCAGTCCAGGTGTTGTAGTTTTTTAATCAGAGGACATAAAAGATGCTGAAGGTAGCAGAAAATTTGGTGGAATCGTCCTTTAACCATTTACCAACTTCAGCTTCGAGAGCCACGTGGAAATATTTCCTCTAACATGGATTATGACCATAAAACACCAAAGATTGAATCAAGTTTTTGGCTTGACGAGATGAAACCATCAGCTGCTGGTTCAGTGAGTTTTCAGTGCCGATGCTGAATCTGCTGGGATGACAAGAGTTAGCGCCTTAATTTAAAAGGTTGCTTATGTGGCTGAGACAGTTTGCACTGGTGTTGCTGTGTGCTTGTCCCATTATGCAGCACAAACACACTATTTAGTTTTTTGTTATTATTATTAATTAGCTGGTTAGTGCTGAAACTTTTTGGCATTGCTACTTACTTTACCTTTCTATTGAAACGCTGCTTTGCTTCCTCTTTGGAGCTGTTAACCCTGGCTGTGGACAAAGTTTACAGGTTCCCTGGTGGTTTTTTTCTGTCCTTTCTAAAAAGTTCATGTTTTTAAAAATCAAATTAAAGATAACTGCAGGTGGTACTTTCAGTCAGGACCAAACGCCACGTTGTGTTAGAAACACGATTTTACAATCATTAGCAAAACCTTTGTATTTTCTCTGAGTTGGTGGCTCTGATAACTTATGTTGCTTTTAACTCGTGTTCATGTTGTTGCTCATCTGCATGGGAAGAGGAAAGGAAGTTAAGTTTTTGACTAAACTGTGGCGTCTCGAAGTCTCAGGAGCAGCTCAGTCAAACGGCTCCATCCCTGTTTCAAAGATAATTCGAATATGAAAATGGATCTGAACGGCGTTTCCTCCTGAACCCACCTCTTCGGTGTCAGCCTCCGTTATTCTGTTCACCACATATTTGTGTTCATTTCCAGGCTTCAGGCTGAGCAGATTGAAGCGACGGTTGCTGCTGAACCCGAGGCCCAGGCAGTGCTCCAACGCCTCCTCCCAGCTCTTCTTCTCCTTTACCAGGATCACGTTGTCCTCCATGCAGAGGAACGGATGAAGGGTCTGGCAGTTTTCGGCAGCCAGCGTCTTTGTTAGTGAAGTGATGGTTACACAGTCCTTGTTGTCTTCCAGCTCTAATTTCCAGTGTTTGTCCTCCTTGAGGCCTAAACTCCATTTCCATGAGCTGTCTGAAGAAAAAAGTGAATACATTTATCTCAGATGTTTCTTTCCAACTGAACTTGGAATGACGAGAAGCTAAATAACTTCTCGTCTTTCTGCAAGCAGAAATCATAACTTTTCCTCAGGATGTTCGAGCAGCAGATTCCTCTGAATCACTTTCTGAATCCTGAGCAACATTTGAGCCAAACCTGGTTTATTGGTAATCATTTTTAAACCACAACTGGAGGAAATGTTGTTGTTTGTTTGTTTTTACCATGTCTGTGAAGTCCGATCCACATGGGAAAGTCTTGCTCACTGAAAAACCTCATTTCCTCCTTTGTGAAAGTTGCCAGCTCCTGACTGATTGTCCTGCAGTGCTCCTTCGCCTCAGACCAGGTCATCATCTTCTGGATTATGGTTGTAGAGCTGCTGTTTATTATCTGACACGCAGTGAATGATTTCATGTCACAGTTTCTGCTATAAATCCTTAAAGCAAAAACATAAATAAAAGAAGAACTTAATGTTTTAAACCCTCATATCCACATTTAAACAAAAACATTTAACTGGAGAAATGATTAATGATTGATTTAACACATCAGCCAAGGCCTGAAATGTCTCTACCTTCAAATATTTCTATAATTATATAAATATACTATAGCAGAAATGAACTGAGCAAACTTCATGTCGATCCTCTTTAAAGGAGGGAACAAACATTGGTTCATGGTTTAAGTGTTTCTTGTTTGTTTAGCTCTTCCATAATTTAATAACTACAACAGCTACCACATAAGGAAATTAACTTTATCTGAAAATGACAAAAATTGCTCTGCAAAATAATTTTAAAATTATATTAATTAATATATTAATTATATTAAGATTAAGGCAATCTTGTTTAACCAAATTGTTGTCAGAGAGCGGTCAATGCAGATGAATGAAAGCTTTGCAAATATTACGTTTTAATTCCTGATAATCACATCAGAAATTGTATGTGGTAAAAACAACACAGAGAATTTAAACTATAAAATGAAGCCGGAAATCTTGCAGGACATGTTTCTATCTGCGTTCTTTAACTGTGAAGTGAATTTTTTGCTCTCTCGTTTTGCAAATTAACTGAAACTCAGTGTGGATGAGATCAGTAGTTTTTAAAGTCATGCCTCAGATTATTTATTTCAGAAAAACAAACAGTCTCACGTTACTTTCTGTCGTTGTAGTAAAAGTAGCCGATTACAGCGCACTTTTCATTATTATTATTTTCTTGTTTTGGTGCCCATTTGATCTCATAATGTTCTCCATCGATCCACTTCCAGTTGTTTGATGTTTCTCTCTCTAGACCAATCCAGGCTTTATACTCCTTCAGGTACAGGCTGCCTGCATGTGCCTGGTTGTCGATGGTGGCCAAGTCCAAGGTTTTTCTATAAGGACAAACTGTCAGTTATTATGTTTGTTCAATTATCTTTCACACCTGAATCTTTACCTCACCTGTTGTATTTGCTCTTGAATAAAATGTTCAAATTAATGCTCTTAGATCCTTTCAAGGGAAATGGCAAAACATTTCATCTTAATGGTGAGGCCTGGCACAATAACTAATTTTTCTGGACGATAAATTGTCCAGAAAAATTATTGCAATAAACGATAATGTTGTTGTTTTGAGACCATTTTCAAGTAATTTAACGTTTCTCAAGTATCAATAAACTTTAAAGTCTAATGAACATTTAACACTGGAACTGGAAGACATTTTAAATATACAAAATAAATAAACAAACCAACAAATAAAATGAATTATAAAGTCTCTGTAAACAAAATATTCCTTCTGTCTTCACCAAACTGAAGACTTTTACCATCCTGTTTTTGGTAGAAAGAGAGGAAATGATAAATCATGCAAATGGAAATTACTGAGCTCATTTTAATTCGTCATGCGATTAATTGAAAAATTGATAAACTGGTTATTGCGGCAGGCCTATAAATGCTACAGACTGGATCGCTGGAAATCAAACTAGATGATAGCTAGTACATTTGTTAACTCTAATCCTTAACGAGAATAAAACCATTAACAGAAAACTTACTCTCTGCAGAAGTCTTGTGCACCTTTCCAGTTGAGACCAAATTTCATTTGTGTTTGATAGACTGACAGAACTGATCCGGGGTCAGTTGCCATGCCGACGGTGCTGAGGAGGAGGAGGAAAGTCATCAGCGCAATGAGGATGCTCATAATGGTCAAACTTTGTTTTCTTCTTCAATTACTTCAAAACAAGCATTCAAAAGAGCACCAGCGGATTTGGTTGAAAAACTGTCCTGCGTCTTTTCACTGTTTGTGGAGGAGCGTTTCCCATCGCCGAGGCTTAAGTGCAGCCGCAGCTCACACCACAAAACCGCCTGCAAACGCATTTACATACCAGGCACAAACACGTAGTTAACATTCACTCCAGTCTGAGGAAAACTTCCTAAGAGCATATTTGCCTGCAGGAAAATGAAGGCAGGATTTCCCTACAGCCTTTCAAACTGGAAGATGACGGATTATCCAGCAGCAACTTTCACTTCCAACAAATCGTACATTGGTTCAGAGATGACCTCAAGTGAAAGTAAATTACTCATGAAATTACTCAAGTAAGAGTAATTTCATAATTTCATTTGGTAAAAAAGTGCAGAGTAACTGATCAACTTATCAATCATTTAATCTTTAAAAATTACATCGTCAGATGGACTAAAATATAAAGTTCAGTTTAAATTTTTGCTTTTCAAGGACAAAAATTACAATAATTTATATCAGTAACAAAAAATAACAAAATCAGGCGAAATTTTTTTTTTTTTTCCAAATCAGTTTCTTTCAATAAAAAACTTATAAATTTGAACAGAAACTGCAGGTGTGTCTGCTGAACCTTTGGTTAAAACATCTTTGTTTTTCATTCAGTGGGTAAAAATAGAAACTTTACTCAAGTACGATATTAAATACTTTATAATAAAAGTACAGCATAGTATAAATACTCCTAAAAGTGAATTTTTTTCCAAAAAACTTGCTCAAGCAAATATAACTAGTTAGTCAAATCTGCAATTAATGTTATTTTTTCTGGTTTATTTCTCTCCCATCCTAAATGAGGAATGGAGCCAAATCACATTCCTGTAGTTTTTAGATTGATGGACCAAAAACAGTTTCGCAGTGCTGTAGGACTTAAAATAATGAGAGTTATTTCAGCTGAAACATCTTTACAACATAAAGAAAACATATTTATTGCTTAATGGATTGCAGAAAGTTTGTCCAATGACGCTTATTCTAATACATTAAGGAAAGATGTTGTAGTTTTGGAGCTGGATAATTTCTGAACTGACACAAACTAAAGCAGAGTTAAACGCTGGACGAGGAATAAATGAAGTTACTGAGATTGAATTTGGTATTTAATGTCTCATCCCTCCCTGTGTTTAGCAGAGCTGGCTGCATGTCAGGCATGAATGTTTCTCAGATGTGTCACAGGTTTGTTGTTAGTGAGTGATGGAAACCGGATGGCTGTCGAGAGGAGGCGAGGCTCACAAACTCATTTTTCTCTTGCCTATCTCAGAAACCGTTCTGACAAACATTTGGTTTCACTGAAGGGGAAAAAAAAAACAGAACTTTGTGGAACATAAAGCAGGAACATCAGGGACAAGATGAAGTCGTTCAAACAAATATTGCTTTCTGAAACAATCTTGAGGATAATTTCCTGAAATGTTTCTGCTTCGAAGACAAACAAGCTTCTAAACCAGGCAGTTATGCAAAAGAAAAGTTTTCAGTTTGTTTCAGTAGGAATTTAAAGACCACATTTTAAGATTTTTTCTTCTCAATGAGAGATTTCTACCCCAAAAAGCTTGAGGTTTAATATAACCTATCCATCTGAGAAATTACTCAAGTAAAATAAAATTCAAGTCATAAAATCGGATTTGATATTTTAAACTGTCATCCAACTGTAAAGTCCTGCGATTTATAGTTTATGTGCTAAACTTTGCATAAAATTAAGGCTTATAGAAAATAACATTAACAAGAAGTTTCACTTTAACATAAACAAACACATTTCTGGTTAAATGTGTTTATTCTTTCTTCATGGAAGTAGCTTGCATTGGATAGAGTGTCCAGAAATTTTAGTCAAGTAAAAGTAAAAAGTAAATTTTTTCCAAAAGGTTAGTTTCTACCTATTTATAGCTAAATAATACAACTTAAATTTAGGAAAGGAGGAGAACAGTAAACCTGATGAACCATAAAATCTGACCCTTGACCTTTCCATCTGCCTCTGCAGTTATAAAGTGAGGTGAAGCTGAAAGAAAATACCACTTGTTTATCCAAGTGGTTTGAGTTTGTTGGTGATGAAGACTGACTGACCGACTGTCTGCATATCCAGTGAAACCAGTAAAGCTGCTTTATTTTCCCCAAACCTCCATCAGACACACATGCACATCAGTCCTCAGCCTTTCTGTAACAATTCTTAGGATTTATTACGTGGAGAGCCTGACCCTGTGAACTCATCGTTTCTTCTTCTACGGTATCGCCGTAGTGACTGAGAAAGTGGGAAAAAAGTCATTCATCAAGTTGGTGAAAAGAATAAGAAAACACATAAATTTCTTTGGCAGGGGCAGAGTGGCTTTTATTAATGGCAAGTCTTGTAAAAAGCAACACTGACATATTTTCCACTTTTTAAGCCACTTTAAAGTTTCCCCCACAACCAGCTCCACGCTCCCCCTTTAACAACAGCCCATCAATCAATCTCTGCTCTGAAACAACGACTTGCCCCGGAAACAAGGCTTTCTTTCTCCTCCAAATATTTCAATTCTCTCCGATGAGCTGCTCTGCACCTCGCCTTGACATCACTCACCTTGAATCCATTCCCTCATCTCTCTGGATCAAATCGGCAGAGGCTGCTATCTCGCATGAGATGCCGTCTTTATGGCACAGCTGGCAGCACTTAGCGCAGTCAGAGTCTCTGGACCCAAAGCCAGAGCCAAGAGCCGAGCCGAAACATTAAGACAAACTCAGATGGGTTTTCTTAAACTGGTAAACTTTTAAAGATTGCAGTTTGTTCTGAACTTTAAAGAAACCGTAAAAAGCAAGGTGTTCCTGTGCAAATAGTTCCACATTAAACCAGCACAGTTTCAAAGAAAGCCGTCAAAAAGGTTCAAGGTGGTCTGAACTGAGACATTTTACTAAAATCACTAAAACTCTAAAGGATTCATGGTTTTAGCTTCTATCAGTAAAGAAAATGTCCACAACCGGGAAAATAAAACTGCAGCTCCTATAGGATTGGACAGAAAGTTTGGTCTATGTGTAACACATGTGAAGAATCTCTTTCAAAGCAGCAGGTTGCTGCCCTGAAGCATGCACCTGTCAGTTAACAAGATGCTAAAATCAAATGACCTTTGAGAATAACTGCTGCTGCCCATCAATCTGGAAAAGGTCGTGAGATGTTTCCAACCTTTTTGTTACATGATATTCTGCAGAGAGAAGGATTATTCATTAGACATTTGAAAGGGGACTATTATGTAAAATCAACTTTTCTTTAGCTTTATACCATGTTGCAATGTTATTCATTCATCAAACACATCTTGTTTTGATTCTTTCATGCAGCAATTAGCAAACACCTGGTGGAGCTGAGCATCTGCTGAGCTCATCATATGACTTACTTCTCAGTCCAGTGCTGCTAAAAATGGTTGTAAACGCCATGGTGGAGGAGCATTGTTGTGACTACGGCAGGAGCTTCTTAAAGAGACAAAGGCAAAATTTCAAGCCATCAAATTGTAAAGTCAAATTTCTTTTAAGTCATATCTGATATATAGAGTATTTTTATAACAACTAAAAGCAACGTAGTTACTTGATTGTGCTATGAAATGGCACAATGGCTGGAAAATGCATAATCCTGCCCCTTTAAGACAGCTGTTCCAGCAAACTTACTGCAAGGTTAAATTGTGCAATGTTCAATGAAATTACTAATAACCCAAGAGCTCCATCTCTGACTCCACAGGCCTCAGATAGCAGGGAAGTTAATAATCATAATAGGACAATTAGAAAAGGTTCTTTAATTTGTTTGTTTTGTTGAAAGAGACAGCCTCTTCTTTTCAACTGCTAGTTCCAGTCTATAATGTCCGCTCAGACCTTCTTTAAGTGTTGTAGTTTGGCCGCCGTCCAGCAGAGGGCGCCGCTGGTCATCCTTTACCGGAGCCAGTTCGGAATAAAGATGGCGACGCGGCGCCATAACGTAACAGGAAAGAGAAAGGGTCCAAACAGAGTGTGGCGATGAATAGTGCACTTTTTGTGTTTCTGTTTAGAAATATAAAAACTCGACAAGTTCCTTAAGTTTTCGCCTTAATAGTTATTCAAACGAGCTGGATGAACTTCTCAATTAAAAATAATTGATGTGCTATGAAGACGGGAATGATCTGATGGCAGGAAAATGGAGACGATACTGGAGAAAATTATTACATAAATATTCCTTCCAGAGCAACTGTAGATATTACTCCTGTATGAACGTCTTTCTGTGAGAGTCTCACCTATTTTATTCTTTTTATCTTTTCCTATTCAGTTGCATAAGAGGTTCCTGTTATAGTTTATAAATATGTCCAAGTTTAACAATGGGAGAGCCACAATTTTCTGTTTATTCAGTCAGTATTTAGTACAACTGATACAAAATAATGTTACAATGCATTTATTTTTTAGTTCAGCTTATTATAAAAAATTAAGCTCTTTATGTTGAGGAAAGAAAAAAACTTAAGAAAATGCCAATGTCTACTGGTTAGTTGATTGACCTTATCAATAAACTTTAGATTAACTCATTAATTGATAACTTGCATCCCTAAACACAGTGTTTGAAAAAGGAAGGAATCGAGGTATTACAGTGGCCCAGTCAAAGTCCAGACCTTGACCTGAGTGAAATCCTGTGGTAGAAAAAATAGGAAGTTTGTGCAAAAACTGATGTCTGCAAACTGACAAACTGAAAATACTAAATACTCCTACAAATGACTCCAGAAGCTGTTTAATGACACGGTTTTCAGTCAAAGTTTTCGTTGCACGCTGATTCCCTGTCTTACTGTTCCTGGTTGCCTTGTTGAGTTTGGTGATCTGTCTACCACAGTCAGCCTCGCCGTTTCAACACTCACCCTGTGTTGAGAGCTGTGGGAGTGTTGCCGTAGCGACCGCTTTGTGAAGTGTTTGCGAGTGTTTCAGGCTCCTGCAGGATTTTGGGGGAGGGAACGCAAGAAACGTCTGTGTGCATGCATGTGTGTGGAAATCAGTGTTGGCTGGAAGTGCCTGAGTGACCTCATGCACATCTGTGTGTGCTGATCAGCGGAGAGAGTTTTTACAGACAAAGTTTCACTCATGTCTGTGAGTAGCAAGCCTTGACTGGAAGCTGTTTAAAGGAATAAAATGATTTAAAGCAAAACTAAACCCAGAGCCGGAGCATCATTTGCCGTGTGACTCGGATCGGTTTGCCGCCTCCAGCAGCTGCTCCTGTTCTGAGTTGCCATATCTTATTCATAACCTGCAGAACAGTAACTGGATCCAACACACTCATCAGACTTCCAGTGTTGTTTTCACACTGCAAAAACACTCACAATATTACCAAGTATTTCTAGTGCAAATACCTTAGTACACTTGAATTAAGAGAAAACTAACATAACTTTTTAGCAAGCAATAGGAGCTTGTTCTAAGTCAATAATCCCAGAACATTGTTGAAAATGTGATGGTTCCATTGGCAGATTATTTTCTTATTTCTCGTGTACTAACTAACATATTTGCGCGAGAAACTAGAACAAAATTATTTGGAAAAATTTTGTGTTTTTGCAGTGCAGGCTGCTGATAATGAGTTTGTTTAATAAGTTGGAGTCTGATTAAAGTTAAAGTTAATCAGATTATCAGTTGTGGAAAACAAAACTTTGGAATTATTTTGTGACTGTTAATTATTTTGGTAAAATATTCATTCCTTGAGTTTCGGGCAGCAGAGTTGTATATGCTAAATTGCACACACATTGTTTGGTAGTCATTCAGTGATTAATAAACTAACAACAGTATTTTAAAGTCTACTTTCGCAGTGTAGGGACTTTAGAACTGGTGTTATGTGCTCTATCTTCCTGGTTTTAGTCAGAATGCCGGCAGCAGCTTCTGGATCAGCTGCAGCTGGAGGATTGATTTGTTAGACAGCCTGTGAAGATGCTGTTGCAGTAATCAATGCGACTAAAGATAAACGCATGGATGAGTTTCTCTAGATCTGGCTGAGACATTAATCCTCTAATCCTGGAGATGTTCTTCAGAAGGCCGACTTTGTAACTGTCTTTATGTGGCTCTGGAGGTTCAGGTCAGAGTCCTGATCGTTTTTACTTCAACATATTTATAGGAGTGCAGAAAGGACTTCATAATAACCGTAACAGTTGCCGATTTCATGCGCTTAGCCTCCATAAGTCCTTGGATGATATGAATGTGTGTAAAACTGGCCTGCAGAAAATAACAAGCAGGCTTGTTTTAGGAGCACATTTACATCTCTCAGGGGTATAGCAAAATAAAAAGTGCAAAGTTTATCCTCCAGCCTGACTGAGATCATAAACTTTGCATGTTGAAAAACATATCAAATGTAAATTTTTGTGCAGATTTAGCAAAGTAGTTCCAAAGTGCTACCCAAATCCCAAAGTTATTCATAATTTGGAAGTTTTAGACTTAATTTTTTATTCAACTAAGAAGTTTGTTTCTGATAGGAAATGAGATAAAACCATTTAAACACAGTATCAGTTTAGAAGAATGTTTGTTTTTGTTATATTTTATTAGAGAATTGTATGCAAAACTTATTTATAACCTTCTCAATAATCTGGAATTATAGCTGGAATATTCTTGTTATTATTGATTTGCTATAATAAAAAGTCTTTGCAGTTGGAAAGCCTCCTTGCCATCACCCTCATGTTTATCTGGCTCCCCAGATTCTTGAAATGATTCAAGTTAAAAAAGTAAATATTACTTCCAATACAAACAACATGTTACTGATTTTAAAACATTGATTACCATCTTAAATGCATGCAACTTGCTTAAAATATTTATTGCTCCAAATATTAAAGATAAAACATTTGTAATCCATTTTATTCCAGTACTACATGAAATTAATAGCCATTAATATTTTGCATTGTTGTATCTCCATCATATTAAGTTTATTTGAGTGACATACTTCAGCAGCAAGACAGTTTAAAGTGCTTTACATGTAAAAAAAAAAAGATAGAAAAATTAACAAAGAAATTGGAGCTTTACTTTTCTAAATGCACCATGTTTACCCTTTAACTTAAAGAAAGATGTGGAGCATTTTACATTTCAGCAGCATATGAAGACTTGCAGCTTTAGATAAATAGTGACTCCTCTGACACTGTAATCTAATCGGCATATTTTAGAAAATTCTGTGGCATGAACAAAGCAACTCAGAGATGCAAAATATACGGTGAACATGGGAGTGTTATGAAATGCTGTGCTAAATTATACTGTACAAAAAACAAAACCCTTCATTTGGTTGTGCCAAGTGATGCAATGGATTCAGTGACTTCTTTAACCTTTTCAAACAGCGTGTCGCTCCTCCCTCACACCTGTCCTGTAAAACTGCAACATAATTAAAGCATTAGCATGTCAATCGTACTAACATACACACACTATGCAAAATGAGAATCCATGAATGATACATGGATTTTGCACACATGAAAATAAATTATGTTTAACAAGAAAATGTATTACTTTGCAGTAAAATCCATGTAGAAGATGAGATTTTCCAGCTGTCGATACAGTTGAAACCAGAAGTTTACATGCTGGAGCTTTAAAGGTGACGTTATGCTTCCTTGAACAGATTAGGATGGACTAATAGGTGACGTAAAACATTTTTGTAGAAAATCCTCCTTAGATAATGATATTTTAGTCTCAGTTCTGCCTGTTTTCATCTCTTTCAGGATGAGTTGAGTGAGGACGCCGCCCCCAACTCAACGTTTACCTTCACCTACTGAAATGGCTGCAAACAGATCCGCAATTCAACAATCGTACATCTTTGAAAAGCAGACGTGGAGCCTTCTGCACAACCAAAAAAAGAATGCAGCAAGTGGTTTCTGGATGACAAGTCAACAACAAAACATTTGTCTTTTCCAGCAGCCATTGTACAGGACATACAGTGGGAAAAGTGTTGGAGCAACAGCATCGGAACCAGGGACGTAAAAAGGCTCAACATCCTAATAAAGAAGGCTGGTTCTGCTCTGGTTCTGTTCTGGGGCGACTGAGGAACCTCTGGAGATGATTATGTAAATGATTCTCAATAAAATCAAGAAATTTACGGACAATCCTGACATGAGGCTTGAGAAAACAGAGTATCTTCAGTCAGAGGCTTCTTCAGATTTGCTGTAATACAGACAGCTACAGGAAATATTTCCTGCCAGCAGCCGTCACAATAGCTCTGAAGAATCTGAATTAATGAGTTACAATTTTTGAATTGAATTGAAAACCAGCTGGCCAAACATGCTGGAACCCAGCTGGGGTTGCTAGGTAACTGCAGAGTGCTCGTCGGATGTAACTTAATGGATGGAAGGTTTTTGAAACAACAAATTTTCCAGACACCAAAAACATGAACTTGCAGTCAGAGAACAGCTGGGTGGTTCTTTAAGTGCTCGGACTGTTTTAGAAGCAGTTGAAAATTGAATAGAAGTATAAAAATGTTCAAAATGCTCCTGTTACATGTGCTGTTAAAAACGTTTTGAACATAAACATCGAGGCAACAGGAAGTGGATACATTTCAGTGCTATTCGTTGTTAGATAGAAAAAAAAAGGCTTTTTGTTTCAATACGTATGAAGAAAACAACTCCAGCAACACAGACACATCCCCCCTAATTACACTTCCCTCTGGAATTACAATGTACACATGCACAATATTGCCACAGATCCACTGTTATGATATCATCTTACTGCCCCTCTGGGAGAGTCACATGACCTCTGTTCAGAGGAGGGGTCGGGCGGGGGGTCAAACTGTTTCAATGAAAACCACATGGAGGGAGGAGAGAGCTGTGACTAAGTGGAGAGGGAGAACCCAACATGAGCAACGCGGCAGAAAACAGGGGAACGGAGAGCAGCAGCAGGGACGGGTTGAGGCTCAGGAACCAGGACCAGAACCGGGACCAGGGACCAGAACCGGCCAACATGTCAGGGTCCATCAAGAGGAGAAACTCCAGCAAGCAGCTCCTGCAGAACCTCATCAGGTGAGACGCAACACAACTCCGGGTCGTCACCTGCAGGATGAAGCAATAATAAATTAGGGATCTATTTCATAGAATCACTCAGGAAAAGATCAGCAAAACCTGTAAGAATTTAACCAGATAAAAAAGGAAATGTGCAACTATTTTACCAAAGTAAAACATAAATGACCCAAAAATGTAGAAAATTGAACTGAAGTTTTACTTCCAGATCCCAGAGAAGCTGAGTCAATGTTTAAATATTGGGCACTTGTAAAATCTAGATTAACTCCATCTATAGTAAGTAACCAATGTTTTGTTTGTACAGATTTATTCAGTCAATTATAATATTACTGAAAACTTTATCACTAAGTGAAACACGCTGTATGTTTGAAAGTCTTTATTTCTAATTATGATCATGAAAACATGACATTTAAAATCAAAATATTACATCAAACCAATAAAAATACTTCATACAGAAATGTGGGCTTAATGAAAAGTTGATTTAGTATCTGATTTTCATCAGAAAGCATATTCTAATTTATTGAATATGACTGTATAGCATCACTCAGATAAAATAACATTTCATGTTTCACAAAACACAAAAGAAAAACACAATAAAAAAGACAAGTTATGCACAAAATAACAGGATAACTAAATATTTTTTAAAATGAACATATAGGTAAAGGACATTTTACTTTGGTTTTTTTCTGAGATTTTGTTTTTACTATAAAAATTAGGGGAAAACATTTCCCTTTTATCAGAAACACATGTTAACTGCAATGAAAACAACAATACTGCTAACTAACAGCTGTTGTTTAAACAGCTTCACCATCGGTATAAATAAGAGACATCAAGGTTTCTAGTCCGTTCTGCTGAACTTGGCGCCGATTCTCTAAAATATACCATTTATTTTCATAAAGTAAATTAAATATAGAAGCTGAACGCAAAAAAAAAAAAAAAAAAAAAAAAAAAATGCCAATTTTTTTTTGGTGCCGTGGAAAAGTTTTGTGAAAAATCTTAATAAATTTAAAACAATGTTTTTCGATTATAGGGCAGCGCGTGG